>VMDO01004694.1:0-121697 GCA_007922755.1 Pedetes capensis
AAATATAATTCTCAGTTTTCCATTTTATTCTTCAGCCAAGTGCAAAGCTACACCCACCTTTGCTTCACAAACGAATTTCTTAGTGTATCAAGCTCCCTGGAATCGCTTGAGGGCACTATTGCATCACAGAAACGACAAAACCGGCTCGTATTCTTTCCCCTCACAGACAGGGGATAATGGAGCAGGGACGGGCACAAAATTACCTTAGGGCAGGTTGGGGGTCCTCAGCCGGGGAGGCCCTGCAAAGGCAGTTTCAGCCCCGCCTGGGAACAACCCTTGTCACGTCAGTGCCCAGGAGCTCGAGGACAGGTCTCTTAGTGCCATGGTGTTCTGAGAACTACTGAGAACTAGGTCCGCCGGGGCAGCCAGACGCTCAGCGGTTGTCATGACGACGGAAGCACAAGCGCGCTGTGGTCTGGGCCAGCGTCTGGGTGTGTGGGGTTGTCTGAGGAGGAAGGGAACTGGGTAGGGCTGCCTAGTGGTTAGAACTCTCGCACTTTTGTTGGGCAGGACCCAGGTTCAAATCCTGCTTTCACCACCTGCCAGGTGAACGTCCGAGGCGAGTTATTGCCCCTTATGACTGACATGGACAGGATGACTTATGGAGAGGGACACATCAGACAAGATATGTGACGTCTTCACAAGGAACGTCAGGGCGTCCTATACTTATCCCAGCTAAGGTACTGTTAGGTGCAATCGAGTTGGATACTACTCACAAGCACTCTAAATACAACAGACAAACTGTGCCACCCCACACTGTGCCATGCACTTGGTTTTTTTTTTTGGTTTTTTTTTTTTTTTTTTTTGGTACTGGGGGTTGAACCCAGGGCCTCGCACTTGCATGCTCTGCAAGTGCTGAACTACTGAGCTGCACCCGCAGCCCATTTTTTTTTTTTTTTAACTTTTTGAGACAGGGTCTCGCTAAATTACTCAGACTGCCTCTGGTCTCGAACTTGTGATCCTCCTGCCTCCACCTCCCGAGCTGCTGGGATTACAGGCGTGCGCCACTGTGCCCAGCGCACATGATCTTTTTATATTGGAGCACAATGTTGCAGACACTATGTTTCTTCTCATTTTGAGCAGTGCCGTATCAGAAAAGGAAGTACCAGGGGCTTTACTCCACTCCCATCATTAAGGGTTGACTGTATTTTGAGGAGGCAACGCTTTCCCAGTCATCTCTTGGATGCCTTCCATCCTAGAGGGCTCATCTCCTGGGACTATATTTGACAGTGATCCTCTGTTATTTATAGGGTTTTCAATGGCTAATTGAGGAATGGCCTGCCAGGTCCTTCTCCCTAGTCTGTCTTGGTCTAGAAGCTCCGCTGGAACCTGTCCACTATGGGTGGCCCTGCTGGTATCTGAGATCTCGGTGACATAGCTTTCAGCATCACCGAAACACACGAGCCCCCACAGCACGACAATCTGATGGACACATGGGTGTTGGGCACTGGAGCACCTCTGAAACCTTGGAACCAGACTCTCATTTTCTCCTGCACATTGTCTTTTACAAAGTGATCGGTTTTCTTCACAGCAACCACTGACAATCATAATGTCAGTACAGGGAGTGTAGCAAGATTAGTGTTGAAATTGAACTGCGGGAGCCAGTAGTTCATGCAGAGCCAGATGCAAATATTGCTGTGCTTTTCTCGGTCTTAAAGTGTCCGGATCCCTCCGCAGACCACGGCAGCTGCAAGGATGGGACACAGGGAGGCAGCAGGTACTCACTGGAGGGAGAGAATGGTGGAGCTGGTCTGGTTGCCAAGCAACGCTCAGTGTCCTTGGAGATGAGTCTGATGAATCAGAGCGAGAAGGGGGAGTGGAGGAGGGGCTGTTCTGCCCCAGCCATATGCAGCTGCATAGTGTAAGGAAAGTGGCCTGCATGTCCTTTAGTTTAATCAATAACTTCTCATTTGTGTACTCAGATGGCCATTTATAATTTCATGTATGTTGTTTGTATATATAAACCAGTCGTTCCCCAAGTTCACTTTAAGGATCCCTAGGGACAATCAGGGCTGGGATTTAGCTCAGCTGGTAGAGCACCGCTCTGCAGTCTCTGAGGTCCCGAGTTCGATTCCCAGCACTGCAAAAATGGGAGAAGGATGTGGCAATCCACTCCCAAGGCAATCCCAAAACAGCCGTTGAAAACCCTATGAGGGTCGCTATGAGTTGGATACCAACTCGATGGCACCTAACAACAACAGGGACAATCAAGATCCTTCACTGTGCCCACAAGTTCCTGAAATTCTCCCTGAGAATATTAAGATTTTATTTGTCTTTTTACTTCCAGGTTTCTCTGTATAATGTAATGCTTCAGGTTTGAAATAAGGCACAGGTGTGCAAATCCGTATGTCTTCTGGTAAGGAAAACATTAAAGGGATTTGCAATATGTAAACCAATATCACCTTTATTATTAATTTTCTATTTGTAAAACATAATTATTGTCCATAAAAATGTGTTATGTTACTGTTTTTTGGGTTTTAAACTAAGAATTTAGTGAAATTAGTGAATTAATGTCAATTCATTATGTGTTAACTATAGGCAGACATGTCCACTTGAGTAACATTTATTGGGGTCCTCAATAGCTCTTAAAGCTGTAAAGGAATTCTGAAGTGATAAATGTGAGAATTACAGTTTTAATTTGAATTCTTAGATATGGTTACATAGCCAGGTATGGTGGCTCATGCCTAGAATCCCAGTGACTCAGGAGGTGGAGGCAATAGCATTGCAAGTTCAAGGGCAGAGGTAGCCTGGGTAATGTAGTGAGACCCTGTCTCAAAGTGAAAAACAAAAAAGGGTCTGGGAGTGCAGCTCAGTGGTTGAACACTTGCAAAGTATGTGTGAGGCACTGGGTTCAGACTTCCAGTACTGAAACAAAACAAAACAAAACAAAACAAAACTTAGGTATAGTAATTTCCAGGTACTGTAATAATAGACACTGTAAGTATTCAATAAATAATACCTCAAGTTTTTCATTTGTATAATATGTATGAAGTACAGTTTTAATTTAATGGTCATGCCCAAATGAGAATTAGAAAGAATGGTATCACTTTTCTGCAAAATTTTGCCCATCCACCCTATCCACAAATGTTCAAACAATTCTCTCCTGAATATTGTGTAACTTTGTGATGAATATAATTGATTCATACAATTATGAACTCTGTTTTGTGCAAACCCCATGAAAACCAGACTCACCTAGTGCCTTCTCCCTCCCCCTCCTCTCTCTCTCCTTTCTCTCTTTCCCTTTTCTGAATGGGAGTTGGGTCATCCACTGTATAGACAACTATATTGACTTTATTAGGACCCTGTCCATATCCAAATCCCCAAGCCAGAGGATGAAACTATTAGAGATGCAGAGGGAAGATAGGGAAGGAGACACTTTCAGCGAGAGGGAGAAGAGTGTATTCAGACAGAAGGAGATTCTAGGGGAGAAACAGAGGCACACAGAGAATGTCAAACTCACAGGAGTGCGAGAAACTTAGAGAGACTCAGAGGCTGTCCAAGTGAGTTGAGGGAAGGACAGGAATATGGCGCCAGGGAGACCAACAGACATTTGAAAAGACTATAATAGAGAAAGGGCTGGGATTTAGCTCAGTTGGTAGAGCGCTGCGCTGCAGTCTCTGAGGTCCCGAGTTCGTATTCCCAGCACCGCAAAAATAGGAGAAGGACATGGCAACCCACTCCCAAGGCAATCCAGAAATAATCTGCCATTGAAAACCCTATGAGGGTCTCTATGAGTCAGACATGACTCGACGGCACCTAACTAACATAATAGAGAAAGACTTGGAAAAGGGGCAGAGACCCAAAGACAAGGGGAAAGAAACAAAGGTGGTAGGGAGAGGAGAGACTTTCTGAGAAATGGGTTGAGAGATGCTTAGAGAGATCTGAGAAGGACAAGAAGAGAGCAAGGGAAAGAGAGAGAGAGGACACGACACAAGACAAGGAAATTTACCTAGCTTTCCTCCCAGTGTGACTTCAATTCTCACATCCAGAGGATTGGGTTTGTCAGGGTCCCAGAGGACTCCAGGAAGTCTGTGCTCTGGAGCCAAGATCCCCCCACCAAAGCCTCATTAGTGGTGGCCAATTAGAGGTCCTTGTGGGAGCCAAGGATGGTGCCAACACTCTGACCGGCAGTGTGATCAGAGTGGGGAGTCTGGTGATTGCTCCTCCATTCCCTCTGGGGGAGGACTCTCCATGGATCTGGGTAGAGGGCTTTAACTGGTCCTGAAATGAGGCCAGTCTGGACATCTTGACACCACCCCAGGAATCCAGACCTGCTGCTCACCCTTAGTCTTGGGAATCATCTGACTGACCCGTGATGCAGATGTGAAGTGTTGAGTTTGCCTCATGGTGAAGGAGGAGGTGAGACATTTCTGTGAGGAGGTGAGTCTGTCCAGGCCACAAGATGTTCTGTGATTCAGAGGTCTCACTATGCAAAGTGACCTGTGAGTGAGTGTGTGTAGGGCAAAAATTTTCCTGGGGATCATGTTACCCTCCTCAAAGATGTTCAGGACCCCAATACACACACACTACTTCTGCAAACCCCTCTCCTGTTTGGCCTCCATGCACCTGTGGCTTCAACTGGTTCATAGCTGCTGAGGGCCTGGGATACTCATGTTTGGCCTGTTCTGAGTCCTGGATTCATGTATCCAAGTGCTTTCTAAGGGTGTTTTGCAGAGCTGGGCACAGTGGCGCACACGGGTGCTCCCAGCGACTTGGGAGGTGGAGGCAGGAGAACTGCGAGTTCGGGGCCAGAGGCAGCCTGTGTAATTTAGTGAGACCATGTCTCAAGATAAAATATTTAAAAGTAAGGGTCAGGGATGTGGTCCAGTGGCAGAGCACTTGCAAACCATGTGCAAGGCCCTGGGTACAACCACAGGTACTACCAAAAAATATTTTGTGGATCCCACAAGAACCTTAAAAAAATAAAGGAATAATCCCAGGGACTCAAAAGGCCATAGCAGAAGGACTGCGAGTTTGAGGCCAGAGGAAAGAAGCCTGCCTCACTTAGCAAGACCTTATCTCAAAATTTAAAAAAGTAAAAAATGGGCTGGGGGTACAGCCCAGTGGTAGAGTATATTTGTACTTATATTAAGTTGTGTACTTTGCCTTCAATGATAAATACCTCTTACATGTTTAAATTCTATGAGGAGAGAATACTATACAATAGATTAGCAAAATTTAGCAAAGTATGTTCATGGCTCTGGGCTCAATCCCAAGAACCACAAAAAAAGAGAGAAAGGAATAAATTAAGCTGGTATGGTGGCACATGACTGTAGTCCAGACGTTCAGGATGCTGAGACATGGGGATAGTGAGTTCTAGGCCAGTCTGGGCTACATAGTGAGACCCTGTCTCAAAAAAAGCAAAACCAAAACCAAAAACCAACAGACCAAAAAAGAAACCAAGTCTTCTTCCACAAGGTGAGTGTGCATTTTGTAGAGAAGAGTTCTTCAAGTTCATGAAATCCCTCAAACTGTTCACACAAGCCTGCGTGTAGTGCTTCCCAAGAACCAAGGTCCACATTCATGCTGAGATGAGAATCTGCAACTCTTCTCTGATTGTTAAAGGGTTTGTCAATCAGAACATATCCCCCTGCCATTGGCACTGGCCACAACCTTCTAGTCCCATGTGGCCTGGCCACTGCTGGCCCCTGCTCCTCCTCCAGACAGTGTTTTCCTTCACTAGCTGCACCCCAACTGCTGGCCTGCTAGTACCAGCCGTGTTTGCACCTGTGTCAGGGCCTGGGACCTTGCGATCTCCTCTGCTTGCAAAGCCCTTTCCCCAGACCTTCACACCACGGGCCTGTCCTCATGTCCAGGAGGTGACACCCCAGTGAAGTGAAGCACCCTGAGACAGGAGAGAGGACCAGGGCTCCAGGCTCCAGGCTGAGAATTCATCAATGTCATCCTTCACTGCAAACTGAAATCAACTCAGCCATTAACAAAAGTCACATTCCTGGGATTTTAGGGAATATTTCTGCCACTCTGATAATAAGTCCCAATGAGAATTTATTTTCTTTCTTTTTTCTTTTTTCTTTTTTTTCTTTTTTTTTTCGGTACTGGGGGTTGAACCTAGGGCCTTGTGCTTGCATGCTTTGCAAGTGCTGGACCACTCAGCTGCACCCCAGCCCTTTTTTTTAATTAATTTATTTTTTTTATTTTACTTTTTTGAGACAAAGTCTCACTAAATCATGCAGACTACTTCTGGTCTTGAACTTGCAATCCTCCTGCCTCTGCCTCCCAAGTCGTTGGGATTACAGGCCTGTACCACTGCGCCCAGTACTCCTGCTGTGTATTTAAACAAACATCTTTCTTTGACCACCCACGTAAATACATCTAATCCTTTTAGCACTTGACCTATACCATGGTCTCCAAAGCATACCGAACAACCTGCTTTCCTCAGGGGCTCCTAAAATTGCTTCAAGGACAGATCCCTCTGAATTAATATGCAAAATCTAATGCACAGGATATTTTCTGGGGAAGGTTTTTGCTTTGGGTCGGCCTCTAAAAAGGGAGATTTGACACAAAAAAGATGAAGAATAGGTGGCCCACAGTGGACCCAGCTTGGCGTATACAGATAATAATAGTAAATAATAGTAATAGATTGTTGTTGCTTGTTGTTAGGAGACATTGAGTTGGGGCCGACTCACGTGACCCTATGTACAACAGAATGAAACACTTCCTGATGCAGTGCCATGCCCGGCATTATGTCAGTGTTTCTCTTCTATTCACAGGGTTTTCAATGGCTGATTATTTCAAGATTGTTTTGGGAGTGGGCTGCTAGGTTGTTCTTTCATTTTAGTGGTGCTGGGGATCAAGCCCAGGGCCTCAGAGAGCACAGAGCCTCGCTCTACCAACCGAGCTAAAACCCCAACCCCAGTAATAGATTATGTCACAACAAATCATAACATCAGTAATAGACAAAAATACAGACCACTTTCAGGCAACAGCCATTTTTCTGTATGTATTAACTCATATATTCTTTAAACAAGCTTGTAAGGTAGGTACAGAGATTCTCCTCATCTTATAAGTGAGGAAACTGAGACACAGAGAGATGATGTCATTTTCCTACGACACGGGAAGAAAACATTTTTAAAATTTCCCCTTTATTTATAAATGTTGGTGGGGCACAGAGTAATAAGACTTTTGCTATTTCCATTGTGCAACTATTACATTGCTTTTGGTCACACATTCATCAATTTATGTATTTCACAGAGCTTTTTGATTAATATATAGTAAAAAAATCATATGCATTTTTGGGTTAAGTTCCCCCTTTCCCCAAGTATTTGTATTGTTGCATCAGCTATTTTGAGATTATCCTCTAGTTCTTTATCCATCCACATAATTTCCACTCCCCTTGCCCCTTTCCTCAACCTCCACTCCCCCTGCTAGACCCCTCTATCCTCCTTTCTATTCTGTTTTCATTTTCCTTTCGTAGATAAGGCTGATTGATCACTTATATAGGATATATTTTTCTTCCTTTAAGTTAGATTTATCTCCCACATATGAATGAGAACATATGGTGTTTCTCTTTTGGGGCCCGGGTTCATTCACGTAAGATGATATTCTCCGGTTCCATCCAGGACATGGGCAGAAACTTTAGAGAACATACTAATTGGAGAAATTGCCCACCCGCAGCCACAACCTCCTGTTCTTTCAACAATTGTCCAATACCAGGCTCTTAGCCAGATTGGGACGCAGCTAGGAGTGCTTTTTTGGAGAATGGGAGCCTGCAGAGGAAGAGACAAGATTTACCCATCTGTCCACTTCCTGCTCTCTGCTTGTTCATTTCAGACTCTGCTGCTGAGGGAGGAAGAGCTGAGCCAGAGGCCGTGAGCCCACCTGTCTCTCACAATGAACTGACCCCAGCCACTGGTACCGTGGAAGGAGAGGAGAAATGACAGGGAATGTCAGGGATGGCGAAGGACATGGAGAAAGGTGGGAAGGAGGGTGGGAGATGAAGGGGAGAGAAGAGCAGGAGCAGGAGGAGGAGGAGGAGGAGGAGGAGGAAGGAGGAGGCCCAGGGACAGAAGGAGGAGAGACAGAGAAAGAGATCATTGGGAACAGAGACCCTGCAGGGACAGGGAGAAATGGAGAGCTGTGAGGAACCATGGGAGCCATAGGGACAGAAGGACAGAAAAGGAAGAAGAGAGAGAGGACAAAGGCAAGAATGAAAGGGCTAGGCTAGAAGTAGGAAGAAAAGAGAAAGACACAGAGACAGAGAAAGGTAAAAAGCAGCAAGAAAATGGAGAGAAGGAGAGAAACAGGGAGAGATAAGGAAAGAAAGGAAGGAGCAGGGAAGATGGAGGACCCAGTGGGAGGGTCCATTGTAGGAGACAGAGGGAGGGGAGCTGTTGTGGATCATCAATGGTTCCCCAAAACAAGGTGGTCTCAGCAGATGAGAGAATAACAACAGAGGACTCCACCCTCTCAGGAGTCAGAGTGCTTCCTAGAGGGCTGTGTCTCTTTTTATTATTCTTGAACAAAGGCTCGAGGTCAGCTTAGAGGACCACATAAGATAAGTTTATCGTGCCATAGGAACAGAGCTGCATGGAGAACAATGGGGTTGAGTAATACAACATTCAGCACACGCTAATTATTATCTTTGTAAACACTAAGCTATGCATCTACAGAGACTCTAAATGACAGGAAACAGTTGGTCCCACAAGAATTTGCTCTCAGGGTCGCTGATAATTCCAGAAACTCTGTCTGCAGAGTCCTCAGATTAGAATCTCTGCCTGGGCTCAGGAAGAGCTCTGTAGCTGCCTGTAAGTAGGTCAAAAGTCACATTCCTCTACAGGGAGCAGAGCAATTGAGTAGGGAATGAATCAAAGCAGAAGGAAAATGTGGGAGACAGACTAGAGAAAAGAGAGAGAGGATGATATGAACGGGTTGTGAGAGACCAAGAGGAAATGTTGGGGGGAGGAGAAAAAGATAATTCCAGAGATGAGAAGGGAGAAAAAGGAGTCAGGGAGGAGAAGAGAGTGTGGAATGCAAGCCTGGGGCTCTGAGCTTTTTGGAGAAAGTAGCTTCCTTTCGGCAACACGGACAAGAGCTCTTTGGGATTTAATCTCAGGGCTTCACAGACTCCAAGCACAACCTTGGACCTCGGGTTAGGAGTGCAAGAAGAGAGGAGCTGGAGGGAACTTTCAGGAACAGGGAGGAAGATGAAAGGAGAGAGGAGAAGAGAAGGGGGCAGGAGCTGGAGGAGGCCTGGCTGGAGCACTAACCATTCTGGGTTTATGTTTGGGTATTTGGGGTCACTGATCCACTGATCCACTTTGTCCCCCTACGTGCACCCACACACCCATGCCATGGGGCACCTCCCCCCAGGAAGGACGGATGTTTTGAGCCAAATGACTTAATGACAAGCAGTGCTGAAGCTAGAACATCAGGGGCTTATGGGGACTTTGACAAAGGTGATTCCGAATGGGAGAGGTTGGGGGCAGAGAAAGGAAAGATATGGAGCCAGGAGGAAGAAGAAGCACATGAGAGATGGGCAGCAAAAAAAAAAAAAAAAAAAAAAAAAAAAGGTAGGGACAGAGATGCAGACAGAAATGGAGGGGAGATAGATAGAGGAGTAAAAAGGAAATAAAATAAGAGAGAGAAAGGGTGAGGGAGAGAGGGGTGCAAGTCTTACACAAAATAATGCAGAAAATATATGTATATTTTGTGGTGGGCTGGGGTTTAGCTCAGTTGGTAGAGTGCTTCTCTGCATGCTCTGAGGACCTGAGTTCAATCTGCAGCACTGCAAAAACAGGAGAAGAATGTGGCAATCCACTCCTGAAGCAATCCCCAAACAATCAGCCATTGAAAACCCTGTGAGGGTTGCTATGAGTTGAACCCAACCACCACCACCACCACCACCACCACCACCACATTTTGTGGTATTTAGGGGTTGAACCCAGGGCCTTGCACATACTTTGCAAGTGCTCTACCACTGGGCTGCACCCTCAGTCCATTTTTAAAATTTGTTATCTTGAGACAGGGTCTTGCTAAGTTCTGTAGGTTGCCTCTGGCCTCAAACCTGCGATCCTCCTGCCTTCACCTCCTGAATCACTGGGACGACAAGTGTGTGCCACCGCGCCGGGCTTGCAGAAAATATTCTAAGAGGGAGAATTTAGGCTCAAAAGCTACCTTACAAAGGCACATAGCTGGCAAGGGGCAGAGACAGTTGAGACAGAGGAAGAGGGTACAAGAGAAAACAGGTTATAGAATAAATAATAAAATTAACAAAACAAAACAAACAACAAAGAGAAAACTGGTTATTTCAAAAGGAAGGGGTGAAAAGCAAAGAAGGAAGGAGAATGTAGAGTCTGGAGGAGAAGAGAGAGAGAAAGGAGGACAGAAACAGGGAAGGACAGAGGGAGGCAGAGAAGGAGGTAGAATAAGAGGGAAAGGGAGAGGGAGAGAGAAAGGGAGGGAGGGAGGAGGAGGAGCAGGAAGGGGTGGGTGGGTGGAGAGAGAGAGAGAGAGAGAGAGAGAGAGAGAGAGAGGGTCGGCCTCACACTCCCAGCCCCAAAGTGGCTGCACTGATCCTGCTGTCGCTCTGACTCCCAGGATGGGCGTGGCCACCTGCAATGAGTCCGGAACCTCCGAGTTCACGCTGCTGGGGCTCTGGGCCCCGCCTCCCCTGCGGCCCCTGCTTTGGACCGCGCTGCTGCTGGCCTACCTGGCCACGGTGCTGGGCAACGGCGCTCTGGTGGGGCTGATCGCGCTGGACCCGCGTCTGCACCGGCCCATGTACCGCCTGCTGACCCACCTGGCGCTGCTGGACACGGCCTACGTGAGCACCACGCTCCCGCAGGCGATGGCGCACATGGCCTCGGGCAGCGGCCGCCTGTCCCTGGCGCGTTGCGGGGCGCAGCTGTACGTGGGCATCTCCCTGGGCAGCTGCGAGGCCCTCCTGCTGGCCGCCATGGCCCTGGACCGCTGCCTGGCCGTGTGCCTGCCCCTGCGCTACGCCGCCCTGGTCACTGCCCCGCGCTGCGCCGCGCTGGCCGGCGCCGCCTGGACGCTGGGCTTCGCGCTGTCGGTGCCCAACGCGGTGGCCGCGATGCGCCTGCGCTTCTGCCCGCGGCGGCGGGCCGTGGATCACTTCTTCTGCGAGCTGCCGGCGGTGCTGAGGGCCGCGAGCGGCGACACGACGCTCAACCACAGCCTGGTCCACGGCCTGGGCGTGCCCATCCTCCTCGTGCCCCTGGCCTTCATCCTGTCCTCCTACGCCCTGATTCTGGCGGCCGTGCGCAAGCTGCCCTCCGCCCGGAGCCGCTGCAAGGCCCTGTCCACCTGCGGCTCTCACCTGGCCGTGGTCGGCCTCTTCTACGGCACGGTGAGCGCCATGTACCTGCGGCCCCGCTCCCCCGGGGCCCTCCCCAACCGCCACCACAAGCTGGTGGCCGTTTTCTATCTGGTGGTGACGCCTGTCCTGAATCCGCTCATCTACAGCCTTCGAAACCGCGAGGTGCACGCGGCAGCCCGCTACGCCCTGGTCCGGCTGCGCGGCTAGCGCACTGCGCCAAGCTAAAGGCACGCAGAGCTGGTGGTTTCCTCCCTCCGTGGCCCTCAGGCCTTGCTCCTCCCAATTCTACAGAGAACCTTTGGAAGCCGGTCCTGGTGGCGCACGCCTGCAATCCCAGCGGTTTAGGAGGCAGAGGTGGGAGGATTGCAAGTTCGAAACTAGAGGCAGTCTGTGTAATTTAGCGAGACCCTGTCTCATAAAGTTAAAAGAAAGAAAGGAAAAAAAAAGGGGGGGGGGGGCTGGAGGCGGCAGCTCAGCAGTCCAGCACTTGCAAAGCATGCAAGCGCAAGACCTTGGGTTTGACCCCCAGTACTGAAAAACAAAACAAAACAAATAAAAACAACAACAACAACAAAAAAAACAAACAAAAAACCCCCCAACCTTTGGAAACCGTATACCAGAGATTGCCAGGATGTTTCACACAGGACCAGCTTGCAAACATTGGCTTTGCCAGCCACACAGTCCCCACTGCCACTACTACCTTTCTGGTGTGTTTGGAGAGAGGAGCCGCAGGCAAAACAGCAGTGAGTGGCTGTGCTTCAGGAAATCGATATTTGTGGACACCCGTGTTTGGACTTTCAATATTTGTGTGTTACAAAATGCTCTTCTTTTGATATTTTGGAAACGATGTGAAAAATAAAGATAAGCCGGGCACAGTGGCTCATGCCTCTAATCCCAGCAACTGGGGAAGCAGAGGCAGGAGGATGGCAGGTTTGAGGCCAGAGGCAGCCTGCGGAATTTAGCAAGACCCTGTCTCAAAATAAGAAATGAAAACTCGGGGTGTGGAGGGGCTGGGGCTGCAGCCCAGTGGCAGAGCACTTGCAAAGTATGCACAAGGCTTCGGGTTCAACCCCCAAATACCACAAAATTTAAAAAAAGGAAAAGTCATTTTCAGGTAGGCTGTGGTTTGCCAACCGCTGATCTGATAAAGGTTGAAAGAATGATTCAGTAAGATCATTACCTGGATTAAATAAATAAAACGTGTTTAGCATGGACTTTTTTTTTTTTTCCCAATCCAATGTAAGATAGTTGCTTTTCATTGTCACCTGCATATAACAGGCAACACTTGTATAGTTTGCTGTACTAAGCACCTCTATAAGGACTTCATGTATTGTACCTCCAATTGCAGGATCACCTTATGATGTAGGTGCTGTTGCACCCTGCACTTTGTACACACAAAACTAAGTTACACATTACATGTATAGCCAGGAAGTAGGGGCTGAGATTTAGCTCAGTTGGTAGAGTGCCACTCTGCAGTCTCTGAGGTCCTGGGTTCGATTCCCAGCACCACAAAAATGGGAGAAGGATGACGCAATCCACTCCTGAGGCAATCCTGAAACAACCAGTCATTGAAAACCCTGTGAGGGTCGCTATGAGTTGGACTCCACTTGATTGCACCTAACAACAACAATAGCCAGGAAGTGAGGGATGACAGTCAAATTCAGGCAGGTAGGTTCCAGAAAGTGCATGCTTTCTTTTCTTTCTCTCTTAACTTTCTTCTCTTCTTTCCCCTTCCCCTTCAGCCCCTTCCTCCTCCCTACATCTCTTCTGCCCCCTGTATGCACTTCTCTTACCAGCCTCTCTTTCTATCTTTAAATATGTTGTTGTTGTTAGGTGCTGTCAAGTCGTGTTCAACTCATAGCAACCCTTATAGGGTTTTCAGTGGCTCATTGTTTCGGGATTGCCTTGGGAGTGGATTGCCACATTCTTTTCCAATTTTTGTGGTGCTGGGAATCGAACTAGGGACCTCAGAGACCAGTGTGGTGCTCTACCAACTGAGCTAAATCCCAGCCCATCTTTAAATGTGTTATTGTTGTTGTTAGGTGCTGTCAAGTCATATCTGACTCATAGTGACCTTCAGAGAGTTTTCAATGGCTGTTTCGTGATTGCCTTCAGAGTAGATTGCCACATCCTTCTCCCACTCTTTAAATATAGACACATAATAATATGGACATTGACTTCAATGTGGTTATAGATATAGAAATGGAAATAGACATAAGTGAAAAGGATATGGGCTGGGATTTAGCTCAGTTGGTAGAGCGCTGTGCTGCAGTCTCTAAGGTCCCGAGTTCAATTCCCAGCACCGCAAAAATGAGAGAAGGACTTGGTAATAATCCACTCCCAAGGCAATCTTGAAACAGTCAGCCAATGAAAACCCTATGAGGGTCGCTATGAGTTGGATACCAACTCGATGGCACCTAACAACAACAACAACAACAATGAAAAGGATATCTATCTATCTATCTATCTATCTATCTATAAATCATATATATATATAAGATATATATATATATATATATATGATCTATCTATCTACCTATAGATAGATAGATAGATAGATAACTTAAACTTCACTTATCCTTACACCGAGCTCCACTGATATTTTCTGTTCTGTTCCATTTTTAGTGATGTCGTGACTTATTTAGCTGATTCACAGTTCAGGGAACTCTTCCACGGGCTTGTGGCTTACAGTAAGTGCATGATAAATGGTGCTGTGCTCACTTATTTTATCTTTCCAGAAGCTCACACTGAGCACTCACAAAATGATGTGCACAATTTCAGCTCCTGTGGTCTCAGCTCTGTGGTTCAACATACAGTGATTATAGCACTAGTGGACATTTATTGAAAGTATGAAAAGAACGAGGGATTTTGCTAATCACTTGTAGTTGTTGCTGTTGTTAGGGGCCATCTAGTTGGTATGTGACTCATAGCGATCCTGTGTACAACTGGTGAAACATTATTGTCAGTGCTTCTCTGCTATTTATAGAGCTTTCAATGGCTGATTATTTTTTATTTTGGGGAGTGGGTTGCTGGGTCTGTCTCCCAAGCCTGCAGCACGTGGTATTCCCAGGTGGTCTCCCATCCAAGTACTAACCAGGCCCGACTCTGCTTAGCTTCAGAAATCTGAGGGGGTTGGAAGCCACAGTGCTATGGCTGCAGGCAATCACTTATAGGAGTGATTGATTTTGATCATCACACACAGAAGTTGAGGTAGGGAATATTTACTTATTTATTTATCTATTTTTGCCACACTGGAGATCAAACTCAGGGCCTTACACATGCTAGGCAACTGCTCTACCCCTAAGCTCCATCTTCAGCCAGGAATATTTTTATGTTCAATTTAGAGAAGGAAAAAAATGTTGGCCAGCCAGTGGGGAACTCCAACTGCAGAATTCATTCACTATAGTCACTGGTGAGTATTTTCATTTTCTGCAATAAGGTTATTTAAATGGCTATTTTACATTCGTCATTGAAGAGCGACACTCATACAAGGAAGAGAACATCCCGTGAGCACAGAGCGCAGCAAATTAGCACAAAGTGAACATGGGCATGCAGACAGCACTGGCTAAAGCGCCATAGGAGAAGTTCCCATAGCCCCCACTATGTCCTTCCTAGCCTCCCCCACCCCCTGCCTCCAAGAGCCAAGAACTGTCCTTACCTAATGCCACCATTAGCTTTGACTGTTTTCAGCTTTTTGATTAAAAGAAGCCACATTAAAACCAACAACTGCAATTCATCAAAGGACAGACTATTGAGTGGGTGAGGATATTGGCAAAATGAAGAACAAGGGGTTGTTCTCAGGGTGTGTAAAATTACTCCCTGAAAACAAAAATGCAGAAAATTAAACACATTTTGGCAAAAGACTCGATTAGGCATTTATCAAGTGTTTATTGATCAACCTCTAGACCCCAGAAAGCTTCTCAGAGCTGAGATATAGCAGTGAAAAGAACGTACTCAGCACTGTTCTATGCAGCTGGTCTTTGCATTGAGGGGACAGGCAGGGAACAGAGTCTTGGGTTCTCTCCATGGATACAGTGCTCCAACAACTAAAATATCTGTGCTGAGGGTAGGAGTGACATGGAACACAGAAGATCACATGGGACCTTTGTTGTTGTTGGGTGTTACTGACTTGGATCCAATTCACAGCAACCCAGTGCACAACACAATTGAAACACTGCTGGACACCGTGCCAGGCACATGATCTTTTTATGTTTGAGCCCAAGGATGCAGTCACTGTTTCTTCTCATTTTGAGTTGTTGTCACATCAGCCAAAGGAGGTCCCAGGGTCTTTACTCCATTCCTGTCACTAAGGTTGACTCTGTTTTGAGGAGCCTACTCTTCCCCAGTTGCTTCTTGAATGCCTTCCAGCCTGGGGGGCTGGTTTTCTGGTACTAAACTTGACAGTGCTTCTCTGCCATTCAGCCATGTGTCTGGTGTTTTGATTAGCTAAGGTTTGTAAGGATACTTTTTCCCGTTCTGTTGAACTTGGATTCTGTTCATGCCTTACCCGCAGAAAGAGAAGAACCCTAAGTACTCAACACACTGAGGAACTGTGATTCATGCCTGGGTTCCAGGTGACCATCATGGAGATGTACCACCAGCCCCACCACACAGCAAGACAGTCTCAAGAGGAGAATCAGACCTGATTCACACTGAGGTCCACATAGACCGCTAGAGTAGGGGACGACTGGCAAAGGGCTGGACACGAGGTACCACAGACAGGTCATGGAGGATGGGTGCCTCTTCTGTGAACACACATGCCCCAGGGCAGCCTTGACCTCCTTGTTCTGCAGGCTGCAGATGAGCAGGTTGGACATGGGCCCACCAGGGTATAGGACAGGGGCATGACCTACTTACTCCCTGGAGGGTAAGCTCTGGAGAGCTTTGGGGAGCAAGTGGATGACACCCGTTGTGCCACAAAACAGAGTCACCACAATGAGGTGGGAGGCACACGTGGACAAGGCCTTGTGGCACCTGAGGCTGAGGATATCAGGAGGATGGCAGGCAGAATCTTGGCATAGGAGGTGGCTATATGACAGAAGTTGTCGTCATTGTTGTTGTCGTTAGGTGCCGTCAAGTCAGTATCCAACTCATAGCGACCCTGCGTACAACAGATGAAACAATAATGTCAGTGCTTCTTTGCTGTTCATAGGACTTTCAATGGCTGATTGATTTTTGGGAGTGGGTTGCCGGGTCCGTCTCCCAAGCCTACAGCACCTGGTGTTCCCAGGCGGTCTCCCATCCAAGTACTAACCAGGTGCAACCCTGCTTAGCTTCTAAGATCTGACGGAATTGGATGCCACAGGGCTATGGCTGCAGGCTTGCTGTTGTTAGGTGCTGTCAAGTCGGGTCCAATTCATAGCAACCCTCAGGGTTTTCAATGGCTGATTGTTTTGGGATTGTTTTTTGAGAGTGGACTGCCACATCCTTCTCCCATTTTTATGGTGCTGGGGATCGAGCCTGGGTCCTCCGAGAATGCTGAGCAGCGCTCCACCCACTGCCGTACTCTTCCTGCCCAGGTTCCTGCTCACGCTGCTGGGCCATGCACCCCTGGTGCTGATGACTGGCCTGGACCCTGCGCCCCTTGGTGCTCCTGGAGCTCTGCTTCTCCATGGACGTGGCGCCCCACCTGCTGGTGACCCCACTGCAGCCCATGGCACAGTGTGTCCCCCATGGCCTGCCCCCTGCAGCTGCTGCTTGCACTGTTGAATGCTTCCTGCTGACTGCCCTGGCCTGGGACCGCTTTGTTGCCATTTGCAGGGCGCTGCACTCTGGTGCCATCATGAGCCCATGGCGTTGCCACCTGTTGGCTGGCCGGAGTTCCCATGTTGCTGGGTCTTTACCATCTGGCTCTTCAGCTGCCCCTTCTGCTGGCTGTGTGGGGTCTGCCACTTCTTCTGTGACATCGCCCCTCCACTGAGCCTGGTGTGTGTGGACACTGTGCTCCTGGAGGCCAATGTGTTGGTGACCACCATGTTGCTTATGATCTTCCCTTCTGTCTCAAGGGCTGGGGTTTAGCTAAGCGAAATAAGCAATCACAAAAGACAAACACAGTGTTGTTCCACCTATTATGAGGTACCCATTGTTGTTGTTAGGTGCCATTGAGTCGTGTGTGACTCACAGCAACCCTCACAGGGTTTTCAATGGCTGTTTCCAGATTGCCTCAGGAGTAGATTGCCACGTCCTTCTCGCTTTTTTTTTGTTGTTTTGATTTTTTTTTTTTTTTTTTTGTGGTACTGGGGGTCAAACCCAGGGCCTTGTGCTTGCATGCTCTGCAAGTGCTGGACCACTGAGCTGCACCCTCAGCCCATTTTTTTTTTTTTTTAACTTTTTGAGACAGGGTCTAGCTAAGTTACACAGACTGCCTTTGGTCTCGAACTTGTGATCCTCCTACCTCTGCCTCCCAAGCCGCTGGGATTATAGGCGTGCGCCACCACACCTGGCTTGTCCTTCTCCCATTTTTGTAGTGCTGGGAATCGAACCCAGGATGAGAGTGCAGAGCAGAGCTCTACCAACTGAGCTGAAACCCAGCCCATGAGGTACCTAGAGGAGTCAAATTCATATACACATAAGGTAGAACAGTAGTTGCCAGGGGATGAGAGGAGAAAAATGGGAATTGACTATGTAGTGGGGACAGAGTTGTAGTTTGCAAAATGAAAAGAACGATAGAGATGGATGTAGATCAATATGAGTGTATTTAATGCCATTGAACTCTACATTTAAAAATTATTAAGATGGTAAATTTAATGTTAAGTGTACTTTACTACATTTTTAAAAACCTAGAAAGAAGAGCAGAGGGGTATTGGTGATAAAGGAGAACATTGATAGCTTCTCCAAGGGCTAGCTTGTGTCCATGTACAATGGAGCCTGGAATTCCATATTGAGAAATCCTGCATTTATGCAGAGGCCAATGAGGTGAGCGTTTATTTTAAAACCTTATGTATGACCTAGCATGTACCTGTTATAGGGGATGTTTCCCGACTTGTGCTGGATGAAGGGATGATTAAAAGGTTTCCTGGACATTTATCTTGGGCACTATACCCTCCAGAAAGTCACAGTTTATAGGAATAAGACCCCTAGGCTAGCATAGTCTTCCTCTCTGAGTCCTCCATCTCTGGCCCTAATCTATTTCCACATCTGCCTTTACTATAGACCTTGCAAGCAGAAACAATGTCTGACTTATTTTTAAGTTCCCAGAACACATAACACACTGTAGTACACTGTAGGGTATCGACAAATGCTTCTCAACATGGCCGAGAGATGGACTCCAAATTAGGAGGGTCTTTATCCCCTTTCCTCTAGCCAGACAATGATCCTCAATTTTTTTCCCGTGTGTTAATTCCACAGAGATTAGGGGAGGTCTCAGAGATCCTCAGCTGCAGTTTAGGCTGGTCTCCCTGCTTGCCTACTGGCTGTGAAGGTGCAAACAACTTGGTACTGCCCAGATAACAAGTTTCAATATGTGGTGGGTGGAGGAGTGGGGAGGGCTGGGGAAGATGCTGAGCTCAGTACCAAGGACAGCTCCGCCCAGGTGGTCATGAACTCAAAGAGATGTGCTAGATTGCGGATCCTCTGGCTTCAGTCCTGAAAACTCTGTCCGTGTGTGGGTACTCGGTGCATCTCTTCGCAGAATATAGACTCCAAGGGAGGAAAAAGATAACCTGTATCCATTATGATAGACCCATCCTACTTGAGCTATTCAGGTAAGAAGACAGGAAGCCTCATGGGCAGGTGGTATTGAGGAAGCGAGGTTGAAGACAAGAAGAAAGGAAGTTCTATTTAACCTTTTGACCACTAATTTCAAATAAAACTATATGACAATAAACATCTTACTTCCAGAAACTCTTCATTACAATGAAAAGAACAAGAACATGATTAAAAAATATTTGGAATGCATAGTATGGGTGAAAACATCATGTAATAAGTGAGGTGTATCATTTAAATACCAAAAAAACTCTCATAAGAAAAAATGTATAATTAGCTAAATAAGAAAAATTGGCATGCAACAACTATACCAAATTCAGCTGAAAATACAAAAGCAATGTCAGGTAGAAAAAAACAAAGTTAGGTACAATAATGCATTTTATGTGTGATAAGGTGTAAAAATTCTTACACCATGGTACATTGCACAGTGTATGGATAGTTTTTGTTCTTGTTTCAATTTTACTTTTTGAACATCTAGAGCCTCTTCTTCTTGTAGTTCATTTGACAGGTAGATGGTCACCTACACTGACTGTGAGTTTTGCGATGTCTGGAGACCTGCCTCTGCCTCTCTTGTGTTTTACCTAACTGTTCTGTAGCAATCATTTCCTTTGCCCATGAAACTAAAAATTAAAGCAATTTTGTCTTATTTCTAGATATTTCATTGTGTAGGATCCATAGATCTACAACAGCTTCCACCGACAGTTTGCAACATACATTTGCTCCACCAATTTCTTGATTTTCTGTCAAATTCATATACACTTACTTTTTGACATATGTGAACTTGTGGTAGTCAAAGGGTTATATCATACCTACTCTGTGTCAGGTGCCTTGTTGTGTGTTTACTATGGTATTTTTTTTGTGTGTGTGTGGTACTGGGGGTTGAACCCAGGGCTTCACACTTGCATGCTTTGCAAGTGCTGGACCACTGAACTGCATCCCCAGACCATTTTTGTTTACTTTTTTGAGACAGGGTCTCTTCAAATTATGCAGACTGCCTCTGGTCTCGTGATCCTCCTGCCTCTGCCTCCCATGCTGCTGGGATTACAGGTGTGCACCACCACGCTTAGTGTATTTACTATGTTTTATTTTCATTAATTCTGTCCCACAATTCTATGATATATATAACTGCATCACAGGATTAATGCTTATTTTCATACAATTAGGCAGTGGAGGATTTGGAATTTGAATCCAGGTCTATGTGATTTTAAGACCTGAATTCCTTCTGTCATAGCCAGACTTTTCTGAGGTCTAATTGAAAAGGAATATATGAGCTATGAGCTGAAAATTGTGCCTTGCATTTACAGCTAGCTGAGAGATTCTTGTTAAAGTGCGGTCACATCTTTGTGACTTTGCTGTGCAGTTCCTTCTTCCTGGGATGTCCATAGCTCTAGCCATTTTCTAACTTTCAGAATCCTAATAACCCTTCAAGTCCTGGTAAAAATGCTTGGTCTCTTCCTCCTCCTCCTCCTCCTCCCCCTCCTCTTTCTTCTCCTTCTTCTTCTTCCTTTTGAGACGGGGTCTTGCTGTATATCCCACGCTGGCCTTGAACTCATATGGATCCTCCTGACTCAGCCTCCTGAATGCTGGGACTACAGATGTGTACTACCACACCCAGTGTTGTCCTTGAATATTCTTATTCTGCACTAAAGAAATGCTTTGGCTAGAAGCCAAAAGTGTCCCTTAAAATTAAGCCAATAAGTTTTATGTATGATGAGAAAAAAAATCCTCTTGACATCTAATATGATTGACTTGGGATTTGTGTCATGGGAGACCTCATGGCACAGGTGAGTCTGGGGCAGGAAGAAGAGAAGAATTCCAAAGAGAAGGGAAGAATAGGGAGAAAGTGCAGGATGGAACAGTCCTCTGAGGTAAGGGAAAGACATAAGGAAGTGAGAAATAAACAGGACTGACCCTCGAACACAACTGCAGGACTCATTGTTGCTTGGATCAGTGCCCTGGAGACCTTGTAAACAGGGTCTCTGGGATGTGCTGTTCCAGGCTTCAAGGAGTTTCTGTAAGCTTAGTTTAGATAAGGTCATGCCTGCTGAATCTTACAGATAATCACGACCGCTTTGTTCTGTATGATTACTTTGTTCTTTTTGTATGCTTTGAACTTATTTTAACCTCTTTGATGTCATATGTTAATGAGCACTAGATTGACGTAGAAAGCTAAATAAAAAAGCCTTCAGCCTAGCAGGCAGCACTCAGCTTCCTGCCAGAGCTGAGTCCTTTGCTGAAAGCTCATCTGATCAAGTCCGTCTCATTTCAGGGTTCCGAACAACAGCACACCTCTATAAAACTGAGTGCCTTAAAACTGAGTCCTTGTGGCCATAATATTCCCTTTCTAGAGTGGGAGAATTTTTTTTCTTTTACTCTTTGGCCAATTTGTTCCCAAAGAAAGAAAAAGGAAAGGGGAAAAAAAAAAAGGAAAATGCAATTTTCACTTAAAAGTTCTGAAGGATAAGGAAGAAAACTAAGGGCATAGAGGCCAACCAAGCATGTGAAATTGAATCTATTCTTATTTACTGCTGAAGGACTTGGGGAAAATATTTGTTTTTTGGTCCTTGGTTTCTACATCTGTAAGATAAGGACTTGATACTTACCTCTCAGCATTGTGGTGGGGATAAAATATGAATAAACAGCAGGACACAGTAATTGGTATCTGACTAATGCCAAAAGTGAGAATTATCCTCATATCCAGTCTTTACTTTGGCACTCAGAATCTCAGAAGTTATTTATGAGCCAACTATGGCTCAGAGAGGTTAAGCAATTTGTCTGAAAACATCTTAGGGAGGAAGTGGCAGGTCCAGGACTTGATGATGTGTATGTCTTACTTCACAGAAACCTCTGTAGAAGGCCGAGGTCAGGCTAGGATAGAATAAATATCACCTGTATTGTTCACTTGAGACAGATGTAGCCGCAACTGCATGAGGGGAGGGTATGTGGAAGAAGTTAAAGATGCCCCTCAAACAGACAGAGGGGCTGGGGTTTAGCTTGGTTGGTAGAGTGCCACTCTGCGCTCTTTGAGGACCTGGGTTCAACTGCTACCACTGCAAAAATGGGAGAAGGATGTGGCAATCCACTCCCAAAACAATCAGCCATTGAAAACCCTTCAAGGTCGCTATGAACTGGACCTGACTCAACAGCACCTAACAGTAACAACAACAAACAGACAAAGGGCAACTCCCAGGGCACTGGCCCTCTTAGGGTTAATGCAAATTTATCATTTCAGAACCTGGGTTAGCTCTGTCCACTATTGTAGGAACCTCTTTGGTTGAGGATGGGATCCTTAGAGAGCTCACTGACACTCCATCAACACCTTTGTGTTCTCAGCTCACCCTTTACACGATCTATGTGATTAAGGGGCACTGGTTCAGTATTTCTTAAGCTGCAAACACTCAAATCCTGTTTTCTAAATTTCTGCTATGCCAGTGTGAGCCTGGCCTGGTTTGTTGTTGTTGTTGTTGTTTTTAAAAGAAAAGCATTGGATAGGATCTTGCTAAGTTGTGCAGGTTGCCTCTGGCCTTGAACCTGTGACTCCTGCATCAGCCTCTCAAGTAGCTGTGATTACAGTTGTGCACCATGGTGCCTGGCAGGACTGTTGTTTACTTCACATGTATTTTTAAAGGACAACATACACTGAAACTGATGCCAAGGACATCAAGAAGTCCCAGAAAAAAGAGAAAAACAAGGATGTGGGAGAAGCATGTTCCAGGCAGAAGGAACCTCATGGGGGAATTACCTAAGGCTAGAAGGACCTAAGGCAAGGGGGAAGGACCCAGCAACCCACTCCCCAAAACCAATCTGCCATTGAAAATCCTATGAATAGCAAAGAAGCACTGGCAATAGCCTGGTGTACATAGGGTTGCTGTGAGTCAGACACTGACTCATGGCACCTAACAACAACAGAAGTACCTGAGAACATTCAAGGGTGTGGAAGGGGAACCACGAGTCTTCAGTGCATGGGAAAAGAGGAAGCATAGCCTGAGCGAAACCTAAAAGCACTTGGCAGGGATCAGAACATTGGAGACTGGAAGATCGTGTTAAGGAACTTATTATCACTTCTAGGAATCGTGGGGGTTCCGTGAGGGGTTTGAAGCATAGAGGACTGATCCCGTATGACATATGCTTTTGAAAGACCCCCTAGCTACTACACAGAGGATTTTAGAGGGAAAATTTAGAAGCAGACAGACTCAATAAGAAGTTTACTTCATTTACTCAGATGAGAATAAATGGCTTTGATCTAGGGCGAGTGGAGAGGGAGAGATTTCTAAACTATTTTGCAGACGTGTTTTGTTTTTAGATGGAAAGGTCCCTTGAGATGGGCAATATGACCAGAGTCCAAGAGTTTGTCCTATTGGGTTTGTCCACGAAGCCGGGCATAAGGGACGCCCTACTTTCCACCTTCTTCATCCTCTACCTGCTGACCCTCTTGGAGAACACACTCATCATCTACCTCATCTGCAGCCACAGCGAGCTCCACAAGCCCATGTACTTCTTCCTGGGCAATCTCAGCTGCCTGGAGATGTGCTATGTGTCGGTGACCATGCCCACGCTGCTCGTGGGCCTGTGGACTGGACCCTGCCATGTTCCCTTCACAGGCTGCATGACCCAGCTCTTCTTCTTCATCTCCCTCATCTGCTCAGAGTGCACGCTCCTGGCGTCCATGGCCTATGACCGCTATGTGGCCATCTGCTGGCCCCTGCACTACCCACTAATCATGCGGCCCTGGGTCTGCCTGGGCTTGGCCATGACTTCCTGGCTTGGCGGGCTGGTGGTCTCAGTGATCAAAACAGCATGCATCGCCAGCCTGTCCTACTGTGGTCCCAATGTCCTCAACCACTTCTTCTGTGATGTCTCCCCTCTGCTCAACCTGTCCTGCACCCATGTGGCCCTCACAGAGCTGGTGGACTTCATCTCCGCCATCGTCATCCTCTGGGGCTCCCTTCTCGTGGCCGTGGCCTCCTATGTGGCCATCGGTCGGGCTGTGCTCCACATGTCCTCAGCTTCTGCCCGCCACAAAGCCTTCTCCACCTGCGCCTCCCACCTGGTCGTGGTGGGCATCTTCTACTCAGCCACCATCTTCATCTATGCCCGTCCCAGCCGCATAGAAGCCATGGACCTCAACAAAGTTCTGTTGGTCATCTACACGGTGGTCACGCCCATGTGCAACCCCGTCATCTACTGCCTGCGGAACAGGGAGGTCCAGGCAGCTTTCCGCAGAACCCTGCGCTGGTCCTGAGGTTGGCCAGCTGACTGAGGCATGGGCAGCGAGACCTCAAGTTACCAATATTTTACCTTTTTTTTGATTGTCAACATGGCAAAAAGAACCTTTATTCCTTTAACAGCTCTTATGCTTTCTTGCCAGATGCATTTGGAGCAGGCATTTTCTGACCCTTTGGAGATTTGGGAAGCAGTGCTGCCTTCTGGCCTCTGGCTTTCTGGGGAGGAGGCTTCTGGGCCAGAACCTTCTTTCCTGCAGAAGCAGCCTTCTTTGCTGGAGCAGCATCCTCTGCAGCAGCTGCAGCTGCAATTGCAGCCTTAGGAACAGTTGTTTTCTTGGGAGGAGCTTTTAGGGTAACTGCTCTTTGAAGTTTCCTGACTTCATTCTTGATAATTCTGTTCCTCATTTTCTTTGTCTTTATGACTTTGTCACTATCAAAACCTGTCTAGGTGTACAGTTGTTGGGTCAGATGTTAATACTATGGCTTATATTTTGAGGAACTGCCACACTGTTTGACAAAGTTGCAGGACCTTATTTTTTTGAGATAAAGTCCCACTCTGTGGCCCAGGATGGCCTCAAACTCAAGGCAGTCCTCCAGCCTAATCCTCCCTAGTGCTACAATTGTAGGCATGTACTACCATGCCTGAAAATATCCTACTTTTAAGACACATATTTAAGTTACTTGAGATATATATGTGAGGGCAGGTAGGGGTAGTTATACACAGACAATTTAGAGATGAAACACTGTGAATGGAAAATTATCCTAAAAAACCTTGTAGAAAATGTGAAATAAAATAAGCTATAGCAATACAGGATTATATCAGGAAAGATTTAAATATCTTTATACCTAGAACTAAGTGGGCTTTGGAAAAGTGGGCACTCACACTCATATGTTGCTGGTTGTGGCATAAACCCTCTTGGAGAACAATCAGCTAGCATCTATCAAAAAAATTAAATTGCGCCTACACTTTGACCCAGCACCTCCAGTTTTCAAAATATCTCAAAAGAAGTTAAAGGATTAGATCATTAAAAAGGATATTTATTGTAGTATTGTTTCTTGTGTATAAAACCAGAAAGAAAGTGAACATTTATCAATAAGATAATGACTGAATAAATTATGGTATCTCCATGTTGTGAACTATTAAGTTATTGAAAAGGAATTATAGCAGTATCTCTCTATATTAGCATACAGGCATAATATATTTGTAGGTTAAAATGTAAATTTTAGGTTAAAATACCAAATAATTTAAAATTTTTTAATGAAACACATTAAAAAACACATGTGTACATATGTATCCGTATGATTATTTAAGGGTAAAAAAACAATTCAAGGAGAGTGACAGTTATCTTTCTGGAAATTTCAGTAATTATTAAAGTTTTCAACCAAAATTGGTATAGTGTGTTTGGAGAGAAATTTGGCAACATGCATTGGATATGTGAATGGGCATGAGCTTTGACTCAGGATACAATTGTAAGAATTTTTGTCAAAGAAAATAATTTAGTGTGCTTGCAATGATTAGTTGTAAGAATCTTTATAAAATTTTATGCTTTTAATATAGAACTATTTGGAGAAACCTACATTTGATAATAGAGGGTCAGTTAAAATAAACACCAGCACATCCACCCAATGGTGTCATGAAAAATAATGTAAGTGTACTTATTTAAACTATACTCACTGCATTGAAAATGTTAATTATATATTGTGATGTGGAAAAGTCAGGTTAAAAACAGTCACGTAGTGTATAATTATATTTTAGTTCCTACAATGCAATGTGTGTGTATGTATTCAAGAAAGGATTGGGAAATTCATACCAGCATTTTCGTGCTGATCCTCATGGTGTGGAAGACCATATGAGGCTTTGCTTTTCTTCTCACTTTATTATCTGCTGTCAATTTTCTGAAAGTATGTATTGCTTTTGTAATAAAGTTTATTTTATAATATTAAAAAACTCACTTAAATCTCTCACTTTTGTTCATAAGACAGAGGTGAACCTACTTAACTAGAAATCGAAGATCTCATATTATGCCTTAGTGTCAGTTACGTCAGATCAGTGTTACCTAGCTGTGTCAGGCTCTGCATTCCAGGGTGACTTTGCACATGCTGTTCCACCTGCTAGAAGTCCCATGGGCCTCTTGCCCTCCCTTTGAATGGAAACACCTTCAAGGTCCAGCTTCAGTTGCCTACTTTATGGAGGTTTCCCTCATGGCACCAACAGTCAAGCACAGCACCATCCTCCCTCTTCATCTCCTGCAACCCTCAGTTTACAAAAGTGAAAAGACAGACCAGGATTTGAGCACTGCAGAAGCACAGACCTCATTGTTCCAGCTCAGTGCCTCTGCTTAGAGCAATGCCTGTCAAACATTAGGAGCTTAGTAAATTTGCCTGAAGAAATAAATGAATAAGCCATCGAAGGAAGGTAATGCCTTATTGACCTTCGTGTTCCCAATGATTTATGGCTATAATAATAACTTCTCTGCTTTTAGAGAACTTGCTGAATTGCAGGTCTTGTGCAAAGATGTTTACATGGGTTGTCACATTAAAGGCTCACTAATGGAGGCCCCTAATGGGGGTCCCCATTGTCAGTGTGTCTGTCAGTGTATCATGCTTTGGGGGCTTCTGTGTTGCTGTGATGCTGAAAGCTATGCCACCAGTATCTCAGAAACCAGCAGGGCCACCCATGGTGGACAAGTTCCAGCTGAGCTTCCAGAATAAGACAGACTAGGGAGAAGGATCTGGGAGTCCACTCCTGAAGCAATTAGCCATTGAAAACCCTATGAATATCAGAGAAGCACTGTCTAATATAGTGCCATGAAATGAGCCCTTCAGGCTGGAAGGCACCCAAGAAATGACTGGGGAAGAGTTGCCTCCTTGGAGTCGATCTTGATGAGAATGGAGATGATATGAATAGAGAGATATCAAGAGTTTTCCCACTAGTGGATGTCTACAGGCCCAATGAAGAGTGTTTTCAGCAAAGGTAGCGTTCATGTCCTTGAAAAGGGACCTAGACAACCATTATCATAACCCACACCCCATAGGTGTTATCTACAGCAAAGCTAAGGGGAAATTAGTAATGTACCGCTCAGCTATGTGACCTCTAAAATTTGTGATTTTTAAGTCATCTAAGAGCAAGTAAAGACAGAGAGTTTATTTGGGATTTTTCCTCAGTAACATCATTTAAGACTCTCACAGACACCATTAGAATATACTCATTTCCCTTGAGGTATCATCAATATAAATTATCACTTAAGATAACAAAAGTATTCTAGTGTGACGAACAAGCCATTTCACAGTTTATTCATTAAATTTCTATTTCAACTTATAATTTATTTATTTATTCAATTATAAGGGTAATACAAACACAATGCAAAGGATTTATTTAATTAAAATAGAAAATGTGAGTCTCTTGTGGTCCAGTTTCAAAAAACATCCCTAGTAACTGTTGGATGTATATCTTTTCAGACTCCTTGCTAGATATATTAGCATAAATAACTGATACAATTATTATTGTTGTTGTTTTACAAAAGTTTGACATCCTCATGTAAGTATTTCTCTGATTTTTAACTCAACAACATACCTGGATCATCTTCCCCAGTTCAAAAACCACATGTCTAATTTAATCTCCAATTGATGCATATTTCTCATGGTATGAACATAGTATATTTAAATAATCTTTGGGTGAGTATTTGAATTATTTCCAATAATTTCCAAAAATATTGTTTATTTCAAATTTCATAATTTTGCAATAATCATTCTTGTACAAATATTTTGGGTACCATATACATACAAATATACATGTATGCATTTTATGAGTGTACAAAGGGAAGATGAGAGTCTTCTGTTCAAATTTCCACTTCCTGCAATAATAGAGAAACTGCTGATCTCTCTACAGGTTATCAGGCAGTTATGTTTCTTCAGTAATATTCCTGTTCATGGCCATTTTCCCTTGTTTTTTCTTTTGGAATGTTTCTATTTGTCATATTGATTTTTAAAGAGTCTTTATACATAATGTTGCAAATACTTCTTCTCCATTCCTGTTTGCCTTTGAAACTTGTGTTTGTGTTTTGGCCGTCAAAAATTTCAAATTAGGAGCTGGAGGTGGTCAGATCTTGCAAGAGGCTCAGTGCAGGTAGAAGGTCTTCCGCAGTGCCGCGTGGACCTCCTTGTTCCTCAGGCAATAGATGATGGGGCTGCAAGTGGGTGTGGCCACCGTGTAGATGACAGACAGCACCTTGTTGAGGTCTGTGGATTCGATGGCGTTGGGCCGGGAGTACATGAAGAGGACCACTGAGTAGAAGACGCCCATCACGATCAGGTGGGAGGCACAGGTGGAGAGGGCTTTGCGTCCTGCGGCAGCTGAGGGCATGTGGAGCATCACCCTACCGATGCCCACGTAGGAGACCAGAGCGACGAGTAATGACCCACAGAAGACCACGATGGCAAAGATGAAGTCCACCAGCTCCGTCAGGGCCACATGGGTGCAGGACAGGTTGAGCAGAGGGGAGATGTCACAGAAGAAGTGGTTGAGGACGTTGGGGCCACAGTAGGACAAGCTGGCGACGCATGTGGTCTTGACCACAGAGGTTAGGAGCCCGCCCACCCACGAGGACAAAGCTAAGCCCCAGCAGACCTGGGGCCGCATGAGCAGTGGGTAGTGCAGGGGGTAGCAGACAGCCACATAGCGGTCATAAGCCATGGAGGCCAGGAGGGTGCACTTGGTACCAATGAGAGAGACGAATAAAAATAGCTGAGCTATGCAGGACGTGAAGGACACACGGCAGGGGCTGGACCTCAGACCCACGAGCAGGGTGGGCATGGTCACCGACACGTAGCACATCTCCAGGCAGCTGAGGTTGCCCAGGAAGAAGTACATGGGTTTTTGGAGCTCACGGTGGCTGCAGATGAGGTAGATGATGAGTGTGTTCTCCAGGAGAATCAGCAGGTAGAGAATCACAAAGAAAACAAATAGGCTATCCCTGATGGCCTTCCTGGCAGACAAACCCAGTAGGATAAAATCCTGGCTGCCGGATCTATTGGCCCACTCCAGAGATCTTTCCATCTAAGCGAAGAGAACAATAGGGTTGTAAGGACCCTGGTCCATGAAGAAGTATAACAATCGAACAGAAAGAGAGCATATGATTATACCTCCCTGGAGCTGATGTAGCTTTACTGGACATTGACCTCTGTCAGGAGGAACAATGAGGAGCAACTGGAGAAATGCAAAATTGGAAACAGAAAACTTGCACCAGGACTTACTAAGTCTGTAATTCTAGGCAAGGCATTCAGCCTTTATGCACCTTGGTTACTATGTCTGGAAAATGATGTGAGATGCATCCTCACAATGCCCTTAGTTCTTATAAATATTTTGTTTGTTTGTTTTCATTTTCTTGCAGTGATGGTTATTGAACCCAGGGTTTCACACATACCATGTAAGTGCTCTACCCCTGAGCCACACCCAGCACCTCTTTATGAATATTTTCTAAACTCTTGTTGTTGTTGTTAGGTGCCATCGAGTTGTTATCTGACGCATAGCGAGCCTCATAGGGTTTTCAATGGCTGAGTGCTTTGGGATTGCCTTGGGAGTGGATTGCCAGGCCCTTCTCCCATTTTTGCGGTGCTGGGGATTGAACCCGGGGCCTCAGAGACTGCAACGCAGCACTCTACCCACTGAGCTAAATTCCAGCCCTCTAAACTCTTAGAAAATGTAATTACTCTCTGACAATTGTCCCATGCATGTCATACAAACAAATAAGAGTTTAAAACCTGGAAATAGATGAGCAGGTGCTTTATAAAGTGAAGAATTAGGCTTATCGTCCTTACTTTTGATGATCTTTTCTTGATTGGATTCCTTGCCTTTCCTTACCTTACCTTTCCTTTCCTTTCCTTTCTTTATTTTCTTCCTCCCTTCCTTATTTTCTTTCTTCCTTTCTTTCCTTCTTTCTTTTTTTCCTCTTTCTTTCTTTCCTTCCTTCCTTTCTTCTTTCCTTCTTTCCTTCCTTCTTTCCTTCCTTCCTTCCTTCCAAAATTTCCACAAACCCAGAATTTACGTGAACTATTTTAAATGAAGGATAATTAGTAAATCTCTTATTCTGAGAAGGGTATCTCTCTTAACTGGGTTCATGTTGGAGGAAATTTGCCACTGATTATTAGAAAAAGATGTGTCTGCATAATAATTGTTCTAAAAACAGCAATGAGAAATTTCTTCTCTGTATATTTTTTATCTTCTAGAAAGACAATGGCTTTTTTTTTTTAAAGGAAAGAAACTACATGTGTTGCATGGACCCTGTGCTGGATTTTATAAACATGTAAACATTGATTTTTTCCCCACTATCCTAGATAATTGGCATTATTCTACCTGTTAGTATACACAACTGTGCTGAAGCCCATGGGCAGTAAATTCTTTGTCCAAAGTAATGCATTCATAGAGGTAGGATCCTTTGCCTATGGCACTAATACTTCAGATCCAACATGAAGCATTGGTAGTATTGGGCTTATTTCCAGCTCACCATTTGTGTTCAATAGCAAATATTTATTTAGTATATGCTATGGAGCTGACTCAAGGGCACCTAACAACAGCAACAGCAACATGTACCAGGTATCTAAAATCAAGCAGGAGGCAAGACCAATATCTGTGACCCTTTGAAATGTATTCTAGATACACAGAAAGGGGAAACATAAAGGGAAGGCAAACAAAAGGATGAATATAAAAATGAGAGAATTTCAGAAGATAAGTGCCAAAAAAAGCAAAAATAATGGATGTGGCCAGCCAGGTCTGGAGGAGGCTATTGTAGAACAAGGAGCCATAGAATGCTTAATGAACAGGGAGGTGGCATTTTAGCTTATCCTGTTGCTGTTGCTGTTAGCTTCTCCTAGACTGACATCGAGATGCTGGAAGAGCTTTCCAAGTGGATTAGGAAGGTGCAATGCCCCTGAGTCAGCAGGGAGCGGAGCACCTTCAAAGAAAATAAAGCAAGTGGGTGAAGGACAGAGCAACAGATGAAGGGAGACTAAATCATGTTGCCACCTGCTTGTGTGTGGAGTACAATCTGCCACCCTGTAATTGCACCTCTACACCTGGTCTCTCATAGTGCTCAAGTCTGTCAGCTAAATATTCCCAGTGAAAACTAGTTTCACAGGTAAGCAATCAAGGCAAATGAGTGGAAAAAATCCTAGAAACACAGTCACAGTCTGTTTACAGGATTGATTTATGACATAATTTGTATTGAAGATTAGTGATGGGAGAGGGTGAACTTTTCAGTACATTATTCTTGGATAATTAGTTATCCACAGTGAAAATTAAAAAGAAATAATAACACTACATCACATCACAGTACCAAAATGTAAATTTCAGGTGAACTGGAAAAAATAAATGTGAAGTGAAAAACCTCTCAAATTTTAGAAAACAATATGGAAACATATACTTATGACCTTGGATGTGTAGAAAACAAAACCCATAAAAGGCAAGAATTTAAACCTTGTTCACTGTAAAACTTAAAAATTCTCATCATTGAAAGAAATTCTGACTTTCACGAAAATTAAAATCCACAAACTGGAAAGTATATTTGCAATCCATGTAATTGATAAGGGATCCTTATGTATAGTATACAAGGAAATTGATCAATTGATGTAGAAAATAATGTTTTTGGTAGGAAAGCCTGAATATACATTTCATCAAAGAATAATTAATAACTCACAACATGTAAATATCTCATCTCATTAGGAATCAAGGAAAAGGAAATTAAAGCCAAAATAAGATACCATTTCACACCCATAGAATTGACACAAATATAAACATATGAACATATTAAATTTAACAACAAGAACTTTCAAACTCTGCTTCTGGGAGTTCTAAACTGATATGGTCACTTCGGAAATAAGTTAGGCATTAACTAGTAAATTTTACTATGTGATTACCAGAAACCCTTTCTTCAAGCCTATTTCCAGAGTAATGTTCCTAGCAGCACTGTTTTACTAGCAAAAAGGAAAAAACCACCTATAAACGTCCCAAGTCCAATAGTAGAATTGATTAGCAAACTGTGACCTACTTATACAAGGAAGCAAAAATCTGTATTTTTCTTTGTATAAAAATCAAACTATTATTTAGAGACACAAAGGCTCAAAATTGGCTCCTGAAGGGCTTTTCAGAACAGCCTTTTTACTGGCAAGAGTGTTCATCCTGACCTCTGTTCAAGGTCTCCTGTCTGGCTGTACTGTCCATGGTTCGGAAAAAGGCTCTGGTGCTGTGCTCGGTGCTGAAATTACTTTCAGCCAGTGTCTTACCGTAGAATTTTCTTCATCAGCTGGATTTATTTCTTTTTCAGGTCTGCTTTAGCCATGATTTCTTTCTCTGCTCTCCTTTCCCTTGCACCCACTTCTGTAACTTATTTAACTTCTCTGTGAATGCTTGTGTTTTCTTGCCTCTCTGATAACATCAGGTGTCCCAGAATGCTTGGGACTAATCAGCTAGAAAAAAAATCTTAAAAGGTATAGAGATATCTGAGATGATTCAAAGATTTTAAGCCAATTCTATGAACATTTGTTATAATCTAATTGCATCGAGATCCTGAGATAGGCTTATGATGGACTTGGCTTCTGCCTTCCAAGAGGAGTTTGTGACAACAGCTGTGTGCCTGTGAGATTCTTACCCTCTCTAAGCCTGCATTAACACATTTTAAAGAGAGTGGTGTCCACAGCCATACCACCCTGGCATCCGATCCCATCTGATTTCGGAAGCTAAGCAGGGTCTGGCCTGATCAGTCCTTGGAATGGAGACTGCTGTGGAATACAGGGCGCTGTAGGCTAAGGAGACGGGCCCAGCATCCCACTCCTAAAACAATCAGAACCCTGTAAATAGCAGAGAAGCACTGACATAGTGCTGGGCATGGCCCAGTGTCAGAGTGTTTTGTTCTGTGGTACATAGAGTCGCTGTGAGTTGGACCCGACTCAATGGCACCTAACAACAACAGCAGAGAGGGTGGTATTTCCTTTTAGGAATGAAAATACATTACATAATCATAGCTTTCATTTATTTCCTGCCTATTGTGTACTGGACCATCTAGATATGCTATACTTTTGCATAGTACAGTGGTTCTCAAGCACTTTTAACATGGTCCAGAATAAGAAATACACTATGAATAAGTCACAATGACACACATACACCATCTATACAAATTAAACAGAAGTTTAACAAAACCACAGTTACCCTTATTTTATAGGAATCACTTTGACATTATATTCTGTGTTATTTTTAGTGCCACTATTGACTCAATGCATTGATTTTATGAATCTTGGTTTGAAATGTATTGTCATAGACATAAGAGCTCTTAGCCCAGCTGTCTGCAACTGCTTTGTGACCTTGTAAGTTTCATGTCTTTTTCTCCACTATGGAGATAAAACACCAACTTCTTGCCGTTGACTTGGGGATTACTTCCAATGAGGTCTCTGTGTCACCTAGGCAATGTCTACCTCCCATAAAAATCCTATAGGAGGGAGAACTATTTTTGTATTTTCTTTTTTCATCCCCAAATAAAGTGATCTTACCTTTTTACCTCTCAGTTAAATAGAGGCAGGTCTTGACTTTCCTTTCTGAAGAAGATTCTGGAGACCAGAAAGATTTACCTTCTGCCACCTGGACATTTGTGAAGATATCAGTGAGTAACTGACCAATGAATTCGAGGACATCTTCCTGTTCAGAAGTGTTGGAAAAAGTTGTCTTTGGCTCTGAGCAATGACTTCTCAGCAATTTTTCTCCATTTCTCTATCTCTGTACTCTCTGAGCTGCCCAGGTAGTTCTGTTCTTAAAGCCGGCTGCAAGCAAAAGAACTACCTTAAATCCAAGAGCTGGACCTCAGAGGGCTGTCCTAATCTCTGTGGGTTTAGAGAAAAGATCCAAGTGAAAACTTTTCATGAAAGTGTACTGGGGTTTGGGAAGGCAGCCCAAAGGTAATATTGGTCCCAATTCCATTCTCATGAAGTTTGGATCTCTCTAGTTTTCTCCTTAACTTTTTCTGTTAGTAATTTCTAATGTACAATTTAATGGGTCTCATTTCCAGACACTCATTTCATTGTACATTGCTCACATTAATTTCCCAAGACTTATGTCATATGCTGGCACTACACAGTTTCGTGGGCTGTAATTACTGCTCTCAAGTTGCTTCCAGGATTCTGAAGGATACTGAACCTGAAGAAGACATTAATAACATCTTGTTGTATGTGACAAGTAACATGTCAGTGTGCAGAAGAGGGGAATCTGGGGATTTGGGAAGACTTGTAGGAGCGATATATAAGCTCAGCCTCTCAGAAGTTGCACAAGATCACCTGAGTTTGATGTAAGACGAGATAAAAAAAACCACCAGGTAAACAAGAATTCTACCAGCTCAAATGAAATTAAAATATCTCTTGGCTATCTGCAGAATATGAAGCCTTCTAAAGTAGCATTCACCAACAAGCACTATGTGACTGGAACTTATCTTTTTCTCTTCATGCTGGGATTCTTCACGTAGTAGAGTTTTTCTCCGTTTTAGAACACCAATAGTAAATTTGCATTCTCAAATTAAATTTAATTATTAAATTAATTTTCATTTTTATCTTTGTGCAATCAAATAAAGTAGATTTAGAAACCATGTGCCCTTAACTGTAGGATAGCTTTTTTTCTCTCAGGAAGAGTAAAGCTATCAGGATGCCATATGCTGCAACAGAAAGTGCATCTGACATAAGTCTTGGGAAGTTAATGTGAGCAATGTACAATGAAATGCATGTATGGAAATGAGACCCATTGAATTATACATTAAAAATTACTAACAAAAAAGTTAAGGAAAAAACTAGACAGATGTAGACTTCATGAGAATGACATTGGAATAAATATTACCTTTGGCTGCCTTCCCAAACCCCAGTACACTTTCATGAAAAAAAAGTATTTATGAGTTAATGCCATGGTACACATCCTCTCCCATATATGCCTTGAACCTCCTATCTTCTGAGGGAATTAATAGTAACCTACCTTCATACACTTATGTGTACTTTTGTGCCTTGTCCTATGTGTGTGTGCACATACACAAGTACACTTTACTCTTGTCATTATCTGTGCCCATGATGATCTTCTGCCCAGAGTATTTTCTTCTTTGCCCAAAGAAACTTAACTCATCCCTCAAGATCAATTCCACCTCCTCAGAGCAGTTTTTATTCACTTTTTCCCTTTCTAGACACCAAAAAGGAATGGAATTTAGCTCAGTTGGTAGAGTACCACCCTGTGCTCTCCATTGTTGCTATTAGGTGCCCGGTGAGTTGGTGACCAACTCATAGGAACCCTACATACAACATTCAAAACACTATTGTCAGTGCTTCTCTGCTATTCATAGGGTTTTCATGGTTGACTGTTTTTTGGGAGTGGGTTGCCCAGGTCTTTCTCCCAAGCTTACAGCACCTGGTGTTCCCAGGCGGTCTCCCATCCAAGGACTAACCCGGCCTGACCCTGCTTAGCTTCCAAGATCTGATGTATCAGATGCCACAGTGGTACAGCTGCAGGCTTGTTCTCTCTGAGGCCCTGGGTTCAATCCTCAGCACCACGAAAATGGGAGAAAGACATGGCAACCCACTTCTGAGAACAATCCCAAAACAATCAGCCACTGAAAACACTATGAGGGTTGCTATGAGTTAGACAGGACTCGATGACACCCAGAATGATCCCATTCTCCACTTAGAGGAAGCAATATGCTGGCAGGAAAATTGCACAGTCCCCACCAGGTGTCAGTAACTAGGTTGAATGACCAGACTCCAAAGCAAGTTGCAGAAATGGACTGGTAATTTGGAGCATGAAAGCCTGAATTCCAATTCCTGCTCTTCCCTTTACGAGCTGTGTGACCTTGGCCGTCATCTATAAAGCAATGATGATGCTCACCTGGAAGGCTTGTGTTGAAAAGTAAACTATTTGATGCATGAAAGCACCTCTTATGAATTCAAGCACCGAGCAGGTGCCACTAAGTTGTAGCTGCTGCTGTTATTAATACCAATAAAGTGACGGTTGCATACACTTGTCACAGATGTTATAAAATTAAATAAGAGTGTGTACAGATCTAACAAACTAAGGACACACAGGAGGCAGTCAATGAATCTTAACTTTTCTTTCCCTGAAGTGTAAAAACTGCTTAGCTTCTGACACTTTTATAGCTCTTATTACTTGGTATTGTAAATACCTATTTTTCTTTCTTACCACTAATGTACAACTATGTCCTTTATTGTTGTATTCTTGATGCCAAGCAAAGTCTTGTCTCACAAGCAACACTATGGGAAACTCTCCATTGTCCTTGATCCTGGTGCTATTCATCTCCTGACTCAAAATCTTTCAAGGCCCCAAACACCATAAATAACCTTGAAAGGCAAATGATTGAAAGGCTTTTGCTTTTAAAAAATGTTAATGCTAACTACAAAAGCTTTATTTCCTCTTTTAAGCCAATGTAATCTCCAACAGAGTTCTTTCACAGTAAAAAAAACTTTATTTAAAATGTTCTAAGATTAACAAATATATCTTCATGACAAATGTAGAGATACAAATAATTATTTTTAAAATAGCTTTCTAATGTTTTATAATATGGAGTTACCATAATTTATCCAGTAATTACCTTATTTATCAATATTTACATTCTTTCCAGCCTGGGCCACCTAAAACAATGCTACAATAAATATCCTTGTATGAATATTTTTATAGAACAGTATCTTGATTTCTAGTGAAATCTTCAAAAGTGGAGATTCTGGGACAAAGTACATGCACTGTATAGGCACTGTATTTTTAGTGGATGGTGCCAAGCTGTTTTTCAAGGATCTAACAATTTATGGCACTAGCAGAAATATGTGAAAGAGAGTGCCCACTTTGCCAAAGGCCCCTTTGCTCTAGGTGTAAAAATCATCTGAATTTTCCTGATATGCTGTAGTGATGCTATAACTTGTTGTAAGGACCAGTGAGGTTTTTTAGGCTCATTGGTCATTTCCACTGCATCATCTATAAATTCCCTATTTATAATTACCTCTACCTCCCCTTCCATATGCATCTTAAGTAACTTAAAGTTGATCATAAAAGTAGGGTATTGACCACTTTGTCAAACAGTTTGGGAGTTACTTAAAAAGTCAATGGTAATGTTAACATATGGTCCAGCAATTCTACACCTAGGCATAAACTCAAGAGCACTGGAAACATGTTCACTCAAAATGTTGTACACAAATATTCACAGTAGCATTAATAAATAGCATCCCAAAAGCAGAAACAACTCATAAGTCTGTCAACTGGTGAATAAGCAAACAACATATGTAATACCCACACAATGGAATGTTATTTGGCCATAAAAAGGACTGAAGTACTAATACATGCTACCATATGCTTGAACTTCAAAACATGAACGTGGAAAAAGCAAGTCACAACAGACCACATATTATATAATTCCATTTCAATAAAATATCCACAATAGGAAATTTACTGAGTTAGAAAACAGATTATTGGTTTTCTAGGACTTGGAGTAGTGAAGAGTGGGCATTGGGAATGACTTCTAATGTGTTTGGGGTTCTATTGGGGGAAATGAAAATGTCTTGGGTTTGATGGTGATAGTTGCCTACCTTTGTGAATTTACTAAAAATCCACCAAACTGTACATGTTTAAGAGGTGAAATCTATGGTATATGAATTATACCTTAACAAAAATGTAGAATATTGATAACTTGAGGTCTCTCTGCCCATGCCTCAGTCAGCTGGCCAACCTCAGGACCAGCGCAGGGTTCTGCAGAAAGCTGCCTGGACCTCCCTGTTCCGCAAGCAGTAGATGATGGGGTTGCACATGGGCGTGACCACCGTGTAGATGACCGACAGAACTTTGTTGAGGTCCATAGCTTCTATACGGCGGGGACGGGCGTAGATGAAGATGGTGGCTGAGTAGAAGATGCCCACCACGACCAGGTGGGAGGCGCAGGTGGAGAAGGCTTTGTGGCGGGCAGTAGTGGAAGGCATATGGAGCACAGCCCGACCGATGGCCACATAGGAGGCCATAGTCATGAGGAAACAACCCCAGAGGATGATGATGGCGGAGATGAAGTCCACCAGCTCTGTGAGGGCCACATGGGTACAGGACAGGTTGAGCAGAGGGGAGACATCACAGAAGAAGTGGTTGAGGACATTGGGGCCACAGTAGGACAGGCTGGCAATGCACGTGGTCTTGATCACAGAGACCACCAGCCCACCAAGCCAGGAAGTCATGGCCAAGCCCAGGCAGACCTGGGTCCGCATAAATAAGGGGTAGTGCAGTGGGTGGCAGATGGCCACATAGCGGTCATAGGCCATGGAGGCCAGGAGGATACACTCTGTGCCAACAAGGGCTATGAAGAAGAAGAGTTGGGTCATGCAGGCAATGAAGGAAATGTGGTAGAATCCATTCCATAGACCCAAAAGAAGGCTGGGCATGGTCACTGATACATAGGACATCTCCAGGGAGCTGAGGTTTCCCAGGAAGAAGTACATGGGCTTGTGGAGCTCACTGTGACTGCAGATGAGGTAGATGATGAGCGTGTTCTCCAAGAGGGTCAGCAGGTAGAGGGTCAGGAAGATGGCAAACAGGGTATCTCTTATATCCAGCTTAGTGGATAAGCCCAGCAAGACAAACTGCTGGACCCTGGTCATGTTGGCCAACTCCAGGGACCTCTCCATTTGTGGAGAGACAATGAAATTGTTGCTATTCCTGTTCCTGAAGATACATAGTGATAAAAGCATTGAGAAGATGTTCAGAGCGCTTGGAGACCTCCATGCCTTAACAGGCTAAAATCGGTTGGAAAATATTTTTGTTGTTAGAGAAAGATACTACAGATTCAAGGGGCAGAATCTGAACATAAGACTTTGTTGACCTTCTTACTAAATTTGTGACCTTATACAATTTGGCCACCTGAAAACCTAGCGAATAGCATGTCCTGCTGAGTTTGTTATAATAAGTTCAGTGAAGCACTGGATGGCAAATTGCTACTCTAAAGAATAAATGAGAATTCTACATCAGTTTTGGAAAAATGTGTTCTTTTTGGACTATTCTTCCTCTTATTATAATCCACACATGAATTAAGAATATTCTGTAAAACCTAGATTAGGGTTATACTGTCAGCTCTCTTGTTCTGAGAATATTTCTCTCTAAAAATGCAATTTTGCCAGGTGTAGTGGCACACGCTTGTAATCCCAGTGGCTTGGGAGGCAGAGGCAGGAGGATGACAAGTTCAAGACCAGAGGCAGTCTGCATAATTTAGTGAGACCCTGTCTCAAAAAGTTAAAGAAAATGGGCTGGGGGTGCAGGTCAGTGGTCCAACACTTGCAAAGCATGCAGGTACAAGGCCCTGGGTTCAACCTCCAGTACCGCAAATAAATAAATAAATAAATAAATAAATAATAATTTCCTTTTTATTTTTTTGCAACATGGGAGGTTGAGTTCCAGGGTTCACACATGCAATTTGCAAGCACTCTCTCAATGAACAACATCCCCAGCCCATAAAGACGTTTTATAAAAGTTCAGGCCAGTTTTATACCTGGTGAGATGAGGCTGTCTTTTGTCGTAATCAAGATTCCTCACTACCCGAGAATCAGCCCACAGCTTGGGTTTTGGCCTTGGTAGGGGTTCTTCCTGCAAGCTTAAACAGGAGCTCCCACTAGTTAGTCTCTGGCATGCTGCAGGTGGAGCAGTCCTCACTGCTGAGAGAGGAGTCTTCACCATCCAGGCTCAGGGATGATGCTGGGGCTCTTCTTTGCTATGGAGAACCCGTCAGCTACCTTCCTCAAAGGGTGTGCCCGCTCATCCTGTACCTCCTGCATAGTGCTTCCCTTCTTCCTTGTTTCTGGCTCTGATTTTATTCTGCTCATCTCCACACCCACTTACTACTCAACTCTTCCATGTTTACCCTTCCTGACTAATGGTTTCAGGTGCACTGAGGCAGACCTAAAAAAAAAAATTATACAAATACCTACAAGCACACCCAAAGGGTTACAGCAGGGGCCCTGGGGCCCAGAATCCTCAGAGACAATTTCATTTCAGATCATTTTGTTATCCATAAGCTCTTGGTCAGCATCTGTAACTGGGTTCACAATGATTTGGTGCATAAGGCCTGCTTACTGCTCTCCAGAAGAAAGGGGGCCACGATGCTTTCCAGCTCTGTGCCCTGAGCAGACGACTAATGCTCTTCAAGCTTCAGTTGTATGTTTTTAAAAATGAGAGACCCTCATATTCTACCTTGGAGTATATTCTTCAGAGGAGAAGTAGCATGCTGTGTTAAAGGCTAGAGCTCAGATGGTTGGGTTGAAAACTTCTTGTCTTAAATGAAACCCAGAAATTTTTCTCATGAGAAACCCTTTTGGCTAGAAGGCATCTTTAATAATCTTTAATTCCATTCCATTCTACAATATTTATAAAGTAAGGGCTGTGTGCAAAGAAAGCAGAGCCCCAGGGACCACCGACATGTGTGTTGTGAGGGAACACAGGTTTTAGGATCAAGCTGTTTAGAAGCTTTGAAACAGTGTGTCTTTAGGAAAGGTTCTTCATACACTTAAACCTACTTCACCTCTTCTGTAAGGTGGGACTATTTTCTTTCCCTTAGAATGAGTAAATCCCATAATATTTGCTATTACCTGCCCTACCTCTTAGGGATAGTGGCGAATCATGGCTGAAAACAAGAGATTGAAGTCGGACTGATAGAGTATCTCTCCTTTCCTAAGTGTGTGGTCTTCAGGCCACTAGACCCCTCTGAACCATCTCCATGTCTCTGTCTCTGTCTATGTTCGTATCCACCACTGAAGAGCATTAAATCAGTTAATATCGCTATTTAGAGTCAACACCTAATACACATTGGGTGATCTATAAACAATTCTCTTCTTTCTTTTGTGTTTCCTTGTACCCACCCTCCATGAATAGCACGGAGTCTTCTCACCTCATGGTTGAATGTAGCTAGGTGCAGGTATTTTCTCACTGATGCTGCACCTGGAAGATGCTCGGAGGCCCAGGTGGATTCAGCTTCTGCCCAGAGGAGGAGCCAAGAAATGGGAGAGCAGCCTTTCAGTCCCTCTTGGAAGGAGCTGTTCTTGCTGCGGAAACAGCCCTCCTCCCCCAACTCCTTTTCTCTCCCTCCACTCTGGGTCCTCTGAGTCGCTGAGCGGACCGGCCACACTCTGAAAATGAGGCAGAGACACGCTTATGCTCTAGACCTGAGAGACTTCTTGGCCTCTGTGGATTTGGAGAGAAGGTAGAGAGAAAGCATCTTACTGATGCTCTGCAAAGAGTTAAGCAGGAAGGCAGCAGAGGAAAGTGCACCTCCAAAGCACTCTCAGTTAAAGTCCACATGCACTGACTGGTTTCTTCCCCAATGCAAGGCCATGGGCTTGCAGCCTGGGGTATATAAGTGAGCAAGAAATAGTGGTAGCCTTCGCTGACCTATCCTGAGTGTAGGAAAGCATGCCAACAAGGAACCATGTGTACGTAAGATTTTTTTTTTTTGAGAAACACTGATGGAACTGAAGACCATAAGAGAGAGATTTATAGTGCAGACTAGAGACTCAGAAAATGCTTTTCTTGGAACACAGAGACGTAAACATATATTTATACACTTGTGCTCATGGCAGCATTACTGACAATAGCCAAAAGGTGGAAGCAACTCAAGTGTCCATCAATCTCTGGCTAAGTAAACAAAGTATGGTACATGCATCTGATGGAATATTATTCAACTTTGGAAGAAAAATCTGACACATCCTATAACACAGATGAACTATAAATATATTATCCTCAGTGAAGTTTGCCTGTCACTAACAGACAAATATTGTATTCTTCCACTCATGTGAGGTAGTTATAGTAGTCAAATTCATAAAGAGAAACCAAAGTTCTTGCCAGTGGCTGGCAGCTGCAAGGAGAAGGGAGTTAATGTTTAATGGGGACAGAGTTTAAGTTTTGCAGGACAGGAATTCCTGGAGGTGAGAGGTTTGGGACTGAACCCAGGACCTCAAGAGTTTACAGAGCAACATTCTACCAACTGAGCCAAACCATATACTACTTAGCAATAAAAAGGGCTAAACTCCTGGTACACACAGCAATATGAGTAGGTCTCACAGACATCACGATAATCAGAAAGACTATATATGTTGAACTCTATATGAAATGCTAGAATAACTAAAAACTAATAATTTATTGGGAGAAGGATGTGGCAGTCCACTCCCAAAGCAATCCCCAAAGAATCAGCCATTGAAAACCCTATGAGTCAGACCCGATTCGGTGGCACCCAACAACAACAGCAGCAGCAATTTATGGTGAAAAGTCAGAACACTGATAGCCTATGATAGGAGAGCTGATACCAAAAGTCCTATAGAGAAATTTTTTTGTTGTTGTTGTTAGATGCCATCGATTTGGTATCCGACTCATAGCGACTCTATGTATAATGAGCAAAACACTATTGTCAGTGCTTCTCTGCTAATCATAGTGTTTTCAATGGTTGATTATTTCTTGGGAGTGGGCTGCTGCTGGGTCCTTTTCCCAAGCCTACAACACCTGGTGTTCCCAGATGGTCTCCCATCCAAGGACTAACCAGGCCCGACCCTGCTCAGCTTCTGAGATCTGATGGGATTGGACACCACAGTGGTACAGCTGCAGGCAAGAGAGAAATTTATAGGGCTAGGTAAATATCGTACATATTGATGGGAGAGCATGAATTTTTCAAAACTTGTTGTTGAACTTCTGAGATTTGTACACTTTGAGATATGTAAACTTTACAGAAAAAGACCTGAAAACAAATATTGAACCCCAGTACATAGGTTTCCTTTTCAAAGGGACATGGGTTAAAAATTCTTCAACTAGCTTCTCTGAGTTTGAAATCTGAGCAGATTCTTAAATATCATGAAGATAATGGGGGTCAGATTCTTCAGTGATAAAGTGAGAGGAGCTACGACAATCAAAAGGGAGGAAACTAGACTGTACTCTGTGGTATTGAATGGAGTTGCTAATAAGGGTGCTAATAAGCCCTATTGTAAAGTGATTAGACAGAGGGACTCCCACGTGTCTGTCAGCTTGTCATGCTATGGGGGCTTGGGTGCTGCTGTGATGCTGAAATCTATGCTACTGGTATTTCAGACACCAGCAGGGCCACCCATGGTGGACAGGTTTCAGCTGGAGCTTCCAGACTAAGAGAGACTTGAGAAAAGGACCTGGCAGCCCACTCCCAAAACAATTAGCCACTGAAAACCCTAAGAAAGGCAGAGAAGCACTGTCAACTATAGTGCCAGAAAACGAGCTCTGCAGGCTGGAAGGCATTCAAAAAATGAAGAGTTGCCTCCTCAAAGTAGAGTCGACCTCTTTTTGCTGATGTGGCATGACTCATAGTGGCTGCCATAATGGGCTCAAATATAAAAAGATCATGTGTATGGCACAGTGGTGAGTAGTTTTTGTTCTGTTGTGCATAAGGTTGCTACAAGGCAGACCCAAGTCAATGGCACCTAACAACAACAGACAGAGAGAGGCGTGATGTGTTCATATATTTGAGTATATATGTATGTGTAGGCATGCATATGCATGAGCATGGGTGTATACATCGAAGTATGCAGGTGTATATGTACACACATGTATAACCATGTCAACATAGCAGTGCTTGCATATATGCATACCAACATACATAAAAACAAGTATACATATACACTTGCTGCTAAGTCCCCCGAGAAACCTATGAGCAATCGTAGTGGATGAGCAATGAGCATGGGAAGGACCAAGATCAGAGCTTCTACATCCATTTTTTAAGAAAAAAATTCTAATACATGCTACATGTCTAAAACATTACGATGGACACCAAAGAAATAAAAAGGCAAATCAATCAATGTTCTACCTCACATAACAGAATAAAGATAAAAACCATGTGACCATCTCAATGCAGAAAAAGCATTCGACAATGTTCAATGTCATATAAAGAGCATGTTTAGAAGGAAATTTCCTCAACTGTTATGCTCATGATTATGACTAGTTTTTCTTTTCTGTTGTTTACTTGAGAGAAGGTCTCTCTGAATAGCCCAGGCTGGCCTTGAATTTATGTTAATCCTCCTGCCTCAGCCTCCCAAGTGCTGGGATTACAGGCAAGGGTCATCATGCCCAGCTCTTATGATTGGTTTTTCCCTACCATAATTAGTGGGGAATCAAAAATTTTTTCTTCTAAAATATGCTACAGTATAAAGATGTCTGCTGTAGCCACTTCCACTCACCTCCATACTGGAAGTATGAGAAGAGCAATCAGACAAGAAAAAGAAGTAAAAAGCACCCAAATTTGAAAGGAAGAAGTAAAATTATCCCTATTTGCAAATGACATGATCTTATAGGTAATACATTCCGAAGATTCCATCAAAGATTATTAGAACTAATCAGTGAATTAGGTAAAGGAGCAAAATATAAAATCAACATACAAAATGAGTTTCATTCTGCAGGCTGTTTCTTCACTCTGGTAGTTGTTTCCTGTTCTGAACTTGAAGTACAGCATGGTGACCGTAGTTAATAATAATGTATTGTATACTTGAAATTTTATATGAGAAGATCTTAAGTATTCTCATCACTATGTGTGATGATAGACATGAAAATCAGCTTACATGTGGTAATCATTTCACACTGTATATGTATGTTGAATCATCACATTTTACTCTTTGACTGTATATAACTTTTATTTCACAGCTATACTCCAGTAAAGGTGGAAACAAGTTACTAAAATATAAAGCCAAGAATTTAATGCTGTGTTTTACTTGCTTTATGTTTTTGCAGTACTGGGGGCTAAACCTAGGGCCTCAAATATGCTAGACAAGTCTCTGCCATTGAGTTGCACCCCAGTCCCTTTAAACTTATTTTTGAGACAATTGTGCAGGCTGCCTCTGGCCTCAAACTCAAGATCCTCCTGCCTCAGCCTCCCATGTTTCTGGGATTACAGGTATGCAGCATGGTGCTTGGCTTTGATTTTTTAATTTAACACCTATGCTTTGGCTATGTTTTCATGTCATAATATAACAATCTATTTCTTTTTGTTTAAAAGCATAATGTTTATCTCATAATTAATGGAATATAAAATCTTTAAACCATCCAATATTGGACATTTAGGTTGTTCTTGATTTTTTCCCATATAAACAGTGAAGCAATGGATGTTCTTGTACACGTATCCATGCCTATATTTGTGAGAAAATGTGGACACATTTGGTAAATATTTATCAGTCTTCAAGGAATGAGAATGTTGGGAATGCTAAAGTTACATTTCTCGGTTCTTATTTTCATGTGGAATACCAGACATTTAGACTTAATCTGTGATGCATTGCTTTCTTATGGAATTTGCTCAGTTTTCCCTTGCATGGTTCATATTTAGTTACTGCTTAGTATGAGACCATTGCATATTACCGGACATTTTCTCCTGTGTTTCTTTGAATTGTCAATGCTACCAATGGTGTTATGGAGTCAAGAAATATTTGTAATTTTTAAAATAGTTTTGGGTTTGGTGGTAAGGATTAAACCCAGACCTTTATGCATGCTAGGCAAGTGCTCTACTGCTGCACTAAATCTCTGGTCCTCAAGAAATACTTGAATCAGAAGGTGAGAAGTCCAGGTTTGGAATACCAGGGTCAAGGGCAGCGGAGGGTCTTCCACAGCACTGCACGGACCTCCCTGTTTCACAGGCAGTAGATGATGGGGTTGCACAAGGGAGTGGCCACAGTGTAGATAACAGACAGCATTTTGTTGAGGTCCATGGACTTGATGCGGCTGGGGCGGCAGTAGATGAAGAGAGCTGCAGAGTAGAAGATCCCCACCACGACCAGGTGAGAGGCGCAGGTGGAGAAGGCCTTGTGCCGGGCAGCGGCCGATGGCATGCGGAGCACAGCCCTTGAAATTGCTGAATAGGAGGCCAAGGACACTAGGAGGGTTCCACAGAAGATGACGATGGCAGAGACGAAGTCCACCAGCTCTGTGAGGGCCACGTGGGTGCAGGACAGGTTGAGAAGAGGGGAGACATCACAGAAAAATTGGTTGAGGACATTGGGGCCACAGTAGGACAGGCTGGCAATGCATGTAGTCTTGGCCACTGAAACCACCAGCCCACCTAGCCACGAGGACAAGGCTAAGCCCCAGCAGACCTGGGGCCACATGAGCAGTGGTAGTGCAGTGGGCGACAGATGGCCACATAGCGGTCATAGGCCATGGAGGCCAGGAGGGTGCACTCTGTGCAGATGAGGACTATGAAGAAGAAGAGTTGAGTCATGCAGATCGTGAAAGAAATGTGGTAGGGTCCAGTCCACAGGCCCACGAGCAGCGTGGGCATGGTCACCGACACATAGCACATCTCCAGGCAGCTGAGGTTGCCCAGGAAAAAGTACATGGGCTTGCGGAGCTCGCTGTGGCTGCAGATGAGGTAGATGATCAGTGTGTTCTCCAAGAGGGTCAGCAGGTAGAGGATCAGGAAGATGGCAAACAGGGTCTCCCTTATGTTCAGCCTAGTGGTCAAGCCCAGCAAGACAAACTGCTGGACTCTGGTCATGTTGGTCAACTCTAAGGACCTCTCCATCTGTGGAGAGGCAAATTAAATGGTTGACATCTATCCCACAGAGGTAGAGTAGTAAAAAAGTAATTATAAGGATGTTCACAATGCTTGGATACTCCAGTGACTATCATCCCGTTTTATGTTGGAGATGTTAAGAGGTGAAATGCTGACATCCACGTCATGAACTCTAGAGTTGGTGACTCCAGTGTAGAAAGAACATGGCCATCTGAAAAGGTGGAGAATAACATTCGCTTCCTAGGAAATTAAGTGAAAGAATCAACTGAATTTTACTGCTTGGTTTTGAAAAAGATACTCTTTCTAGATTATTTTTCCTATTCCTTTTACACTCCACACATCAATTTAGGAGTATTCTCTAAAATCTAGAGTAAAGCAAGACTGCTGTCATGTTCTAAAGCATATTCCTCTTTTCTTAAAGTGATATTATTTTATAGAATTTTATTATGCCACAGGTCCTGGGTAATTATGCTTAAGAAGGACAAAAGGCAGTTTTCTCTATGAATAATAGTGAGATTCCTATAAAAGTTGACATGTTATTCCACAGGAGATTGCCGATTGCATTTGTTGTATCCAATATGTTTAATCATATATACACTTCCTTCTTATTTGCACACCATTATGTTTGGAAAATCTGGGGCCCACAGAGAGTTTATTAATGTAAACTGGGGTCCATACTCTTTTTTTTTTTTTGAGGTACTGGGGTTTGAACCCAGGGCTTTGTGCTTGCATGCTCTGCTGGACCACTGAGCTATACCCTCAGCCAATTTTCTTACTTTCTTAAGACAGGGTCTCACTGAATTACGCAGACTGCCTCTGGTCTTGAACTTTTGATCCTTCTGCCTCTACCTCCCAAGCAGCTAGAATTACAGGTGTGCACCGCTGTGCTCAGCCGGGTCCACACTCCTATTGTGAAATCGTCTAAGGTCTTTTGAGCCCCTTTGGTGTGCCAGGAGCTTTCCATGGCAACTTAGTTATAATTTTTGGTTCTGTTCCGCAGGGCAGATATGGAGTTCAGATGCATCCTTCCCTTGCCCATGACCACACAGCCAGGAAGCTGCCTTAGCTTGTCCTGACTTCAGTGTTGTGCTAACTCCACACGGCCACTTTCAAGGCAGGAGCCAGAAAAGTCTCCAACCCCAGAAACACATAGAGAACTGGCAATCACCCCAATTCGCCAGTCCTTCTGGATATGGGATATCATGTGCAGAATCCATCCAATGACATTTACTGAACCCTTTATGCAGTAGAAACTGAAACTGCCCGTGCGAGCGTGATAGACACAGACCCTCTGTGGGGAGATGACTTCTACAGGAGACAGCAAACCAGTAAACAAACGAAAAGACAAAGCAATTTCAGAAAGGGTTGGAGCTGTGATGAAGTTTACAAACCTTCTCCCGAGATGTGAGTTGAAAGATACTTAAGCCAAAATGACTGAGACTGAAACACAGGAGGAGAAAGACCTCTCACCATGGAAACAGACGGGGAAGGGCTTTCCAGGGAAGGCAACAGCAAAGGGAATGGTCTTGAGGAGGGGGAACGCCCCACAGAGAACCGGCATGATCATCTCCCAAATTCTTGAGAATTTAGATTTTTATCTTTTAGTATTATCTCTTCACCAGTAAAGCGTCTCTACTTCCTTGCACGATTTTTTTGTGCACAAAACATCACACGGGTCTCCCAGAACAGTCACTGCTTTGTACACTAGTAAGTGGCCCCATCAGAAGAAAACAGTAGTACATGGATCCACTTGGTCATTTCTTCTGGACTAACTCTAGATCGATGATGTAAAACAAAAACAAAAACAAAAACAAAAACAAAACAAAACAAAACAAAAAACCAGCCTCCAGATCTGGGCCAAAGACTTCTAGATGGTTAACAGCCCTGACTTTAGCTCAGTTGGTAGAGTTCTTTCTCTGCGCTCTCTGAGGCCATGGGTTTGATCCCCAGCACTGCAAAAAATGGGAGAAGGACCTGGCAGCCCACTCCTGAAACAATCAGTCACTGAAAACCCCACAGACAACAGAGAAGCCGTTGAGATATAGTGCCTCTTTCATTCTGTTATACACAAGGTCGGGGTCGCTATGAGTTGGACCTGACTTGACAGCACCTAACAACAAGCCTGAAAAAAGGGATTACATTCCAGCACAGTGCTTGTTATAATACCTGTGTTCTCGTTCTTTCTCTCTCTCTCTCTTTCTTTCTCTCTCTCTCTCTCTCTCTCTCCATCTCTCCCTTGCTTGACATCTCTCTCTCTGCCATCATCTCAGTCTGTCTCTCACTTTCTCTCTGTGTCTGCCTCCTTTGTCTTGGGTAATAGGCATTTCATTTCATGCCTTATTATTATAAAGTAGTACATTTAAGGCAAACAATTTCAAGTAAGTATGGTTTTCATCCCTAATATCCAGTTGCACAATTGCCCAGCCAGTTTCCTGGTGTAGCCCAGGGGAAAGCTCCTGTGAACGTCTCACATTTGGGTAGATGAATCTTGGTAAACACTAAGTGTACACTCAGCACCTTACTATTTTCACCAATTAATTAATTAATTAATTAATTAATTATTTTGCGGTACTGGGGGTTGAATCCAGGGCCTCACACTTGCATGCTTTGCAAGTGCTGGACCACCGAGCTGCACCCCCAGCCCATTTTTTTACTTTTTGAAACAGGGTCTCGCTAAGTTACACAGACTGCCTCTGGTCTCAAACTTGCGATCCTCCTGCCTCTGCCTCCCGAGCCACTGGGATTACAGGCATGTGCCACCTCGCCCAGTTTGCCAATAATTTATCTTGAAATGAATTCCGTGTCATCATGGGCTGATCTTTTCCTTCTTAGTGGAAGCAGGGTGGCCCCTTGTGTGGATGCACAAAGGCCACCTGTTCCCTCCTAGAGTCCCTTCTGCAATCTCGGGGCATCATAAAGATCATGGAAAAGACCTAACTTGTCCTCTAATCTTCAGATCCCAGCACAGTGCTGGACAGAATAACTGATTTTTTTTTTTTTTTTTTTTGGTAGTGGTAGTTGAACCTAGGGCCTCACGCCTGCATGCTTGGCAAATGCTGGACCCCTGAGCTGCACCCCCAGCCCATTTTTTTTTTTTTTCATTTTTTGAGACAGGGTCTCGCTAAATTACGCAGACTGGCTCTGGTCTCGAACTTGTGATCCTCCTGCCTCCACCTCCCAAGCCACTGGGATTACAGGCGTGCGCCACTGCTCCCGGCTAATAACTGAATTTTGATGAAAATAAATGAATCAGTGCTAGGATCATACCAGGTAAAAGTTTAAATGGAAAGAGACAATGCACTCGAGCTTCTATATGCTGCCCCACTATAGGCTTGACCACTATATGCTGCCCAGAGAAAGGGAAGACATGGTGAGGGTTCTGGGTTAAGTTAACAGATACCAATGCCTGTGGTCCCATTCCCTAATATTTATTGAGAATTCACTATGTGCCTGATCCCATGTTAAGAGTGTTCATGCATTATCTCATTTATTCTTCACAAAACCCTTGTCAAGTAGAATGTACAGTCCCATCTGATGGAGAAAAAGTTGGGCGTAAATGGAAATGTATCTATTCTGATGGTTTTCAGAGTCCACAGGTGGAAATAGGGTTTATTAGGCTAAAATTTAAACATGTTTCCAGAGAGTGTCATCACGGGGTAGGGGTTGGCTACTTGAGTTACAACTATGAGGGAAGGTGACTCAAAAAGGGTGTTAAGTGTCAGGGGATGAGAAGGGTCCAGAAATGCAAGGAGATGAAGGGAGTGGCATTGACAGCAGAGAGAATGCAAGTGCAAAGGTCCCGAGATGAGAAGGAAATGGCAGGTGTCATGGATCACAAAAAGTCCTTTGAAGCTGGACCTAGTGAGCAAAAGGAGCAGAAAAAGATGAAGATGGAATGATTTCAAAGATCAGTCATCACAAATCCTTGGGAATTTTAAGATCTTTGCAGTCTTCTGCCACAATAAGCAGTGCACTGACAGTCAAAGGGCTTCCTAAATTCCTCCTTGGATTTTGCAGACACTGCACGCCAGGATTTTTTGTGTGATTTTACTCACTTTTCTCAAGGACCTTGGAAAAAAAGGCTCATGCTCTTTATTTTACAAGGAAACTGGCTGAAGTTCAGAAAGTGAAAGTGACTTGTCCAAAGCCATTCCGCTAATAAGAGAAATGGGGAAAAAATTGAGACAAGTTCTTATCACAATGTATAGTCAATCTCTCTCAATATCACAACAATCAGCACTTATGAGTGCCAAAGAATAACCATTCTGATTGTGGTAATAATAACTACTTTATATTCATCCTTGATATGAATAATTGTTACTTGGATTACCTCACTCATAGACAAAACCCAGGGTCCTCTCATGAGAAAGTAGATTCCTGAGTGCTCTTTACTTCCACTCCATTCCACAAACACTTACCAAGGAAGCCCTTTGTGCAAAGAAGGCAGAGTACCAAGTGGAAGGGACACGTGGCCCTGAGAGAACTTGTTTTTTAGCCTCAAGGCACTTGAAAATTGTGAAGCGGGTGCCGCCATGCAAGCTCCCTAGTCTTCTTAAGCCACTTTTGCATATTCTGTAATGTAAGAATAACTGATCTTCCCTTCAAATTAATTCTGTGTAATAGAAATTACTACATGACTGAATTATTGGGGATGGTAGAACATAGCAATTAGAAGCAAAAGTTTTGAAATCAGACAGACATGCACAGGAGGACATTTCTCCACTACTAATTCCATGATATTAGGAAGCCACTTGACCTTTGTGAGAGAGAGAGAGAGAGAGAGAGAGAGAGAGAGAGAGAGAGAGAGAAGAGGAAGAGGAGGAGGAGGAAGAAGAAGAAGAGGAGAAGCAGGGGGAGGAAGAGGAGGAGGAGGAAGAAGAGAAAGGAAGGGAAGGGAAGGGGAAGAAGAGGGAAAACACTTATTACTCCCAAGGATTTTAAAACCAGCTCATATCTCTAAAGTATTCAGAATCTGTACTTGGTATGCTTTGTCTGTTCTATAAAGGACGTTTTCTTTCTATGTTTCTTTGTCTTCAACTTCAAAGAACAGAACTTGAACTTTTCACCTGATGGTTGAGTGTAGATAGGTACAGATCCTTTCCTGTTGATTCTATACCTGGAGGAGACTCTGATGCTTGGACAGATTTGGCTTCTGCCCAGAGGAGGAGATGAAAGGAATGGAAGAATAGCCTTTCAGCTTGAAAAGAGCTATTCTGGGTCCCAAAATAGTCAGACAGATAGATAGACACACACTCTGCCCTTGCATCTCTTTCCGTCCCAGGTCCTCTGGGTTGCTGAGTGGACTGCCCACATCACCAAAAGGAGGCAGAGATGCAAGCTTAAAACGCAGCTCTGGACCTCAGAGACAACCCTGGTCTCTGGATTGGAGAAGGGGTGTAGAGAAAAGCACACTGATGCTCTGTAGAGTTTGAAAGAAGGAGGGTCAGAGGCAAGGAAGCTTCTGAACCACTGTCTGTTCAGGTCAATGTACAATGACTGGTATCGCTCCAAATTCCAGGTCTCATACTTGGAGGCTGATGTATAAAAATGATTAAGAAACAGATCTAGCCTTGCACTGATCAATTTTGAGGGTGACAGAACAAACCAATGTGGAAAAACAAGTTGTGAGAAGTGCTAATGGATCTGAGGACCGTAGGACAGGAACTGACAGTTGACTCAATAATGCTGCTTATTGAAAGCATATTTGTATACTTGTATCTATAGCAGTAGAATTTCTAGTAGCCAAAAGATGGAAGCAACCCAAGAGTCCATGAAAGGATATGCAAGGGAATATTATTCAGCCTTGGAAAGTGAGAAAATTCTGTTGTGTGCTACAAAATGGGTTAACCTTGAAGACATGCATTGGGTTATTGTAATGGTGTCCTAATACTAGTGTTGTGTGTGTGTGTGTCTCTTGTTAGCTTAACTCAGCCTGGATCTCAATCCAGAGATATTTTAACTGAGAGGATCAATCATGTAACTTTCCAAACCAAAATCCTCCAATTTATTACATTGCAATCATCACCACCACTACCACCTCACCATCATCATCACCATCACTACCATCATTACCATGACCATTATCACCACCACCACCACCACCATGACAATCATAAACACCTATCACTGACTATGTGGTAGATACAATTTTACAGACTGTGCAGGTTTTCAAGCTTATATAACTAAATTTGTACCATTTTCACATGGTGCTCAATCTCCTGTAGTGAGGTGTTCATGAGAATCTTAACTCCAAGTATCACAATTCCCAATCCAGCCTCCTGGAAAGAACAAGGGATGTTCCTTCCTGGAGCTGGTTTGGTATTTCTAATCTATGGTGGTGGGTATGGGAGCAGTAATTGGATAGTATTCATCAAGCATTTGCTGTGTTCCAGGCACTGTGATGAGTGCTTCCTTGGACCCCTACCTTAATGCTAACAACAGTGTGTGCTAGAAATAGTTACTATCCCCACCTCACAGAGAACACTGAGGCTCGGGGGAGTCAAGGCCCAGTTCATGTACCTGAGAAAATAAAGCATTACCCCTTGAATCCAAGTTTGTCTTCCAGAAAAATCAGATCCTTTCAATAATAGACTATAAGCACAAACTTACCCTCTGATACATTTGCCTATGTTCAGAAAAATTCTTAATGGGCTTGAAGAAGAAATAACTCAGTACCAGTCTAGCTATTAAAGCTAAAATAAGGAAAACAAATCACTAAATAGGACAGAAAACACAACCCAAATAGGCTTAAGTAGAAGTGAATTTGTTTATTCACACAAGAAGAATTCCTGTGGGTTGAACAAACTACAGGCACAGCTGGGTCCAGGAACCCAACAATTTTTATTTTTTATTTTTGTGCTGATTCAATTATCAAGCAGAAACTCCCCTGTTAAAGGTCAAAAATTTGCTAGTACCTACAGGCATATATCTTCATAGCTGCAAGTTGCTGGACAGAGAGAAGTCTGAAAAAAGATCTTGGGGTCTGGCTCTCTGAAGTAGGTTCTATTAATGTCTTAGATTCCTCACACATCCCTATATGAATACCAATTGTCATATAACTTCATAGTTTCTCTGACAAAGAGACAGAAGTTACTCCATTTCCCCTTAGCTTTGAATTTTCCCAGGTGATTGGCATTGGCTAATTCATATAAGTGGATGTAATATGACCAAAGTCTTGAAAATCTCTTATGCAACTGGGCTTCTCCTCTTACACCTCAACTATTGTAATGGAAACAAAAATGCATACCTGAACCAGCTCTCTGGTTTCAGGAGAAGGATGTGGACCAGAGTCTGGGGCATATAAGCCACACCCACATCAGTCAATACTCATTTGCATGAGCAAGCTTAGCTAATGGAAACAAACAAACAAACAACAACAACAACAAAAAAAAAACACTCAGATGAGCCCAGCCTAGATTAGCTAATACTCAGATGATAGAAGTTTCCTGAAAATCAATGACAGGTTTTCAGATACTATATTTCAGGATGATTTATCACACAGCATTCTTGTAGCAACAGCTAACTGATACACTTTAGTTGGCCCAAAGTAGGTCCACTCATCCAGCTCTACTAAATAATTGTGATCAGGGACTGAAGGCTTAGTCAAGTGCCTTCCTTGGGCAGAAAGGTGGACTCATCCCTGCCATGACCACACAGACTGAAAGAAGGAAAATGGTGGTTTCCTGGAAGAAACTCAGAGTATCGCTCCAGACACAAGCACACCAGTCCTGGGAAGCCTTCAGCCGGACCACTGTGGTGTCCCATCTTGTCAGATCTCAGAAGCTAAGAAGGGTCAGGCCTGGTCAGTCCTTGGATGGGAGACTGCCTGGGAACACCAGGTGCTGTAGGCTTGGGAGATGGACCTGGAACCCCCCTCCCCCAAAACAATTGCCCTTGAAAACCCCATGAATAGCAGAGAAGCACTGACAACAGTGCTTGTTGTATCGCCTGTTGTACGTAGGGTTGCTGTGAGTCGGATACCTGCTCCACAGCACCTAACAACAAGAAATTCTGGGAAAGCAGATGTGGGCAATTCTTGACTCCAAAAGGTGGCCCGGAAGAGCTTGTTCCTGGAGTCTAGAACCTTGGCGTCCACCGCACACATGCCCCAGGGCAGCCTTGACCTCCTTGTTCCGCAGGCTGTAGATGAGTGGGTTTATCATAGGGTGTAGAACCAGGGTGTAGAACAGGGACACCACCTGCGTGGTCTCTGAGGGGCAGCTGGCTTTGGGGCACAGGTAGATGATCCCTGTGGTGTCCTAAAACAGAGTCACCACACATGTACACAATGGAATACTACTCAGCAATCAAAAAAATGAAATAATGCCATTTGCAGCAAAATGGATGGAATTGGAGAAAATTATTTTAAATGAATGAACACAAGCTCAGAAAGAGAAATACCACATGTTCTCACTCATGTGTGGGAGCTGAATCAAAATTATGAGAAGGAAAAAATCCTATGCGGAGGTTGGAACATAATTTTAAAAAGCTAAGAATGGTATTATTATAGATGGTCTAGAAAATTCATGTAATAGTTCTGACAACGTAAAAAGAAAGCTCACTACAGAAAATGTTTCTATCTTAAACAGAACTGGAACCCAAGGACATATAGAAAAATATTACCATACAAAGGCAAGCAAATGGAAGAGAAGTCTTTGGTGGGGAGGTGGGACAGGGGGAGGAAGTGCATAAGAGGGTAAGGGGGAACTTATATGTATAATGTACAACAAAATGCATATATGGAAATGTCACAATGAAAAGCATGTCAGAATGAGTCACATTAAGGTGTACATTAAAAATGTCCAATAAAAAAAAAAAAAAAAAAAAGAACAGTCACCACGGTGAGGTGGGAGGCACACATGGGCAGGGGCTCGTGGCACCCGGAGCCTGAGGGCACCCGAGGGCCGGCAGCCAGAATCTTGGTGTAGGACGTGGCTACGAAACAGAAGTCGCTGTGAGGCGCTGTCGAGTTGGGCCCGACTCATAGCGACCCTCATAGGGTTCTCAACGGCTGTTTTCGGGAGTGGACTGCCACGTCCTTCTCCCATTTTTGCGGTGCTGGGGATCGAACCCCGGGAGAGCGTGTGGAGCAGGCGCTCCACCGACTGGGCCAAACCCCAGTGCCTTGAGACGGAAGGGAAGATCATAATCAACCTGTGGCCGCCAACACACTGGCTTCCATGAGCCTGGTGGCCGCACGCACCAGGCTCAGCGGAGGGGCGAGGCCACAGCAGAAGTGGGGGACGCCACGCGGCCTGCAGAAGCGGGAGCTGAAGAGCCAGACGGTGAAGATGTCACAGCAGAAGTGGCCGGCGCCAGGTGACCTGCAGAGCTGAAGAGCCAGGCAGTGAAGAGCCAGTGACCGGGGCGCAGGCCGGCCAGCAGGTGGCGGCCAGCAGGTTCGTGACGGCGCCACAGCGCAGCGGCCCGCAAACGGCCACGAACGGGTCCCGGGCCGGGGCGGTCAGCAGGAAGCGCTGGACAGCGCGAGTGGCAGAGGCAGGGCCCCAGGCCGCATTGGGGTCACCGGCAGGCGGGGCGCCACGGCCAGCGAGAAGCAGAGTCCAGGAGCGCCAGGGCGCGCTGGGTCCAGGCGGGTCAGCACCGCACGTGTGCGAAGCCCAGCAGCGCCGCATCCAGCTGATGCGCGGCTCTGGTTGGCCCAGGGCGGTGCTGCGGGGACGTCCGCGGGAGCCCAGGGCAGGGGCCTTGGACTGGGGTGCGGGAGGACCGCGCCCGGGACAGCGAAGGCAGCCTGGGGAGCGAGGGAGGGAAGGGAAGCCTATGAAATGACAAGTGTGCCTTCAGGGTTCTCTCCTCCACAGTGCAAGCTGCCCAGAGTGGCCAGGTGATCCCATCCAGAGGCAAATCGGATCCTGTTGCGCACAGGACCCTTGCTGAACACTTCAGGGAAGGTGGGGTGAAATAAAATGACTTTCTCAGCTGGCCTGGTCCCTGCCTATTTCTCTGCTCTCTGCTCCATGAAGCTCTATTGGCCATTTCCTGACTCACCTCAGGGCTTTCGCCCGTGCCCTTCCTGCCCTTCTGGTTATTCTTTGGGTATTTGTACCAAGGTTCCCCTTTTGCAGGGCCCTCTGTGGGCTGGTTTTTCTCTACCTTTCCATCTCCATCTTCTTCCACATTTCTGCTCACTAAGCCTGGCTTCCACGATCTGATTATTGTCGGTTATACCTGACATTTCCCTCTCACTCCAGGGCCTTTGCACTTGCCCAATTCTGTCCCCTCCACCCGTTGGCACTGTTAGACCTTTCTCATTCTCTGTTGTTGTTGTTGTTAGGTGCCGTTGAGTCGGTATCCAACTCATAGCGACCCTCATAGGGTTTTCAATGGCTGACTGTTTCGGGATTGCCTTGGGAGTGGATTGCCAGGTCCATCTCCCATTTTTTGCAGTGCTGGGAGTTGAACTCAGGACCTCAGAGACTGCAGCGCAGCGCTCTACCCACTGAGCTAAATCCCAGCCTCTCATTCGCTAGGTCTTCATTAACACATCACCTTCTGAGGATTCCTTATCCTGAAGGTCAGAATGATATAACTGGCCACACGCTTCCACACTCTCTGGTTATAGTTGTAACTCAACAAATACTAGGTGGAATTTGGTTTTTGTTAAACAAGAAGCTTATTCCTTCTATAAACTGCAAAAAACCATGGGATACACTAATTTCCATGTAGTTCCCAGGAGGTTATTCCCAGTAAATAAAGCCAAAGCTTGTTTCTCACAAGGGTTTTTGTAAAGAATAAATGAAGTAATTGGTAGTTCTAAGCCCTGTGGCTGGGACGGCGCTAAGTGTTGGTAAACGTGCCCACAGGCATCCGTGTTTATTAAGTGAAACCAAGGCCCTTCTTCTATTCTTTCTATGCCCTTGTTTACCTACAAGGGGCTGGAGTTTAGCTCAGTTGGTAGAGCACTGGATCTGCATTCTCTGAGGATCCAGGTTTGATTCCTAGCACACAAAAAAACAAAAAAACCAAAACAACAACAAAAAAAAAAAAAAAGAAGAAGAAGGATGTGGCAATCCACTCCTGAAAACAATCCTGAAGCAATCAGCCATTGAAAACCCTATGAGGGTCGCTATAAGTCGGACTCACTCAAAAGCCCCCTAACAACAACAGTGCCTACAAGATGAAGCTTAGTTGTCTTGTCATGGCATTTAGATTCCCTTTGGAACAGCCCATTCAGTCATCGTTCCAGCCAGAAGGTATTCACAGCACCAGGCACTATAGAAGGCACTGAGCTGGGCTCCAGGAATCAAGAAGAACATCAGCCTGTTCCCTGACCTCACTTGCCTTGGGGGAGCAGAGGGGATCCTTCCTCAGAAGGGGCACAGGGAAGGTTTTTCTACAGTGGCATTTTACCCCTCCTGTTCCCATGCCTAGCTCATGGTAGGCGGACTGCTCAACACTTGTTGGTGTGCATAAATCTCTGTTTTGCTCACAGTTTTATTCCTGGCACCTAATACAATGCCTGGCTCACAGCAGGTGATGAATAAATATTTATCAAATGGCTGAACATCTGTCTTGTTCATACATGTCTAATGCTTATATCAGTGCCTGTTGGGCACACACAGCAAGGAGGCAAAAATAGTTTTGAATACTAAGGAGATCTGTTCCCATTTCTCCCTTCCCTTAAGCACATTCTCCTTGCAATTTTCCGCCATGTCGACTCTCACTGCTCATTACTGCCTTATGCTGGTGACTCACACTCTTACGACCATGCAGCATGATGTTCTCAACCTTCTCCATCTCATCCTAAAACGAAGCCAGTCTTGGACCACCTGGTACCTGGCTACACAGATCAAAAGCGTGATGCTGGAACCAGAGAACAAGTGTCTGGGCTCTACTTCTGTGGTTTAGTAACACTGGATCACCAGCAAGCTGGTTATTTTCTCCGAGCCAAAACTTCCTCATCTGTCAGTGGGTTCCCCTAAGGAAAGAAACTTGTCTCTGAACTGTGGCTGCGGAAAATTAAGCACAGAGAAGACAGGCATCTTGCTCAAAGTCAAGAAGAAACTGGTACTCTAAAATAATTGTCCCAAAGTCACACAACTGTTAACCCTAGACCAGAGATTCACAGTCAAGCCTTTCTACCCACCAGATTCAAACTGCCGCTTCTCAAACACATTGTTGTTAGGTGTGAATGAGCTGGGTCCAACTCATAGAGACCTTGTGCACAGCAGAATGAAGCCCTCCCCAACATGATGCAGTCTTATTTATGTCTGAGCCCATTGTTGTATTCACTGTGTTTCTTCTCATTTTTAATCATGCCACATAGCCAAAAGGAGGTCCCAAGGACTTTACTCCATTGCCATCATTAAGGTTGACTCTATTTTGAGGAGGCAACTCTTCCACAGTTGTCTCTTGAATGCCTTCCAGCTTGGGGGTGGGGGAGTTCATTTTCCAACACTATTTGACAGTGCTGCTCTGCTGTTCATAGGATTTTCAATGGCTAATTGTTTTGGGAGTGGGCTGCTGGGTCCTTTTCCTTAGTCTGTCTTTAGTCTAGAAGCTCAGCTGAAACCTGTCCACCATGGGTGGCCCTGCTGGTATCTGAGATACTGATGGCATAGCTTTCAGCATCACAGCAATGTGCAAGCCCCCATAGCACGACAAGTTGACAGACACGTGGGAGTCTTGAACATGAGGATTTAAATAAAAAAACACCCTATGCACTATGGGTGGGTCTGCACTGCACCTCTCCCATGACAACCTCCCTGCCCTATGTAGGAGCATTTATCACATAAAGGGCTTTGTTGGCTCATCACTGGACCTTCTCCTCCTCAAACCCTCTTGTCACTAGAGCAACGTGACTAAATGCATTGTGAGGAGCATCTGTGTGGCCGCAGTTCTCCTGAGAGCCACAGAATGGAACTCCTGCACCCCAGCCTGGAGACTCTGCCTCAGTGTCCTGGTGGGCAGATTTTGGATTTCTCTTCAGCTGGTACCTGAGCTGGCAAGAGTCTTCACCACCTCTACAGAAACCCATATATGCCTCAGCTTTTCTAGAGGTTTCTGTCTGGTCTTACTTATTTGTTGTTTTGGTGGTAGAGGTAGGTGTTGTCAAGTCGGGTCCAACACATAGCAACCTTCATAAGATTTTTGATGGCTGAATGTTTTGGGATTATTTTTGGAGCGGGTTGCCATGTCCTTCTCCTATCTTTGTGGTGCTGGGGATCAAACTCAGGGCCTCAGAGAGTGCAGAGCAGCACTCTATGAACTGAGCTAAATGCTAGCCCTTACTTATTCAGCCATCTATATTTATCAAGCATTTATTCTGTTTGGGAGAAGGACCCAGCAATCCACTCCTGAAACAACCCACCATTGTAAACCCTATGAATAGCATAGAAGCACTGACAATAGTGACAGGCATGGCACAATGTCAGGGACTGTTTTGTCTCCTATATATTGAATCGCTATGAGTCGGACCCGGCTCGACAAGACCTAACAACATCAACAACAATGCTGTTTCTAAAACTGCACAAGGTGACAGGGTTCTTACGAAGGACCATCTGGGGGTAAGGGTGGAGCCAGGGAGAGAAATCAGGAGGCTACCTCAGTAATCCTGAATGTGAGGCATGCTCATTGCTGGGATTGTAGAGGCAGATGTTTCAAGTGGGGATGTGGACACTCTCTGGATGAATTCTAGAGGTGGAATCACTAGGCATGGCTGATAGAGTAGGTATGAGGGGTGAAGGATGGAGAGGAATAAAGGGTAAGTCCTAAGATCCTGGCCAGAGCCACAGGATGAGGTCATTTACTGAAAGGGAAAGACTCAGGGGTGATCAAGTGTGAGGCTGAGGCTGGGAGAATGAAGGGCTGAGCTTTAACATGTGTAGGAGGGTCCATGAGAATTCCCTGTTGAGCAGTAGTGAAGACAGCTGGATTTACAAGTCCCAGTTCAGATGCAAACCTCAGAGAGAGGAGGCACATTTGCACTTCTGCAGCATGGATGATTTTCAGTCTGGATTGGGTGAGTTTACTTAGAGAAATGGGGGCTGGGACTTAGCTCAGTTGGTAGAGCGCTGCTCTGCAGTCTCTGAGGTCCCTGGTTCGATTCCCAGTACTGCAAAAATGGGAGAAGGGTATGGCAGTCCACTCCTGAGGCAATTCTGAAACAATCAGCCACTGAAAACCCTATGAGGGTTGCTATGAGTGGGACACGACTTGATAGCACCCAAAAACAACAACCCAGAGAAACAGTGCCAACATAAGTTTTCCATTTCCCCCTCGGTAAAAGGGGGCATAAAATGAGTCAGCTAAATTGGGTAAATTCTTATCAACTCCATTTACCTCATGGTGAAACTGAGGCACAGAAAAGTTAAGACAATTTGCCCAACTAAATAGAAAGTATAGATCTGAACCCAGGACCCCAGCTCTGGGGTGAGCCCTATTCCCGGCTGCCTCTGGGCTTAATAGACAATGCAATGAATACTTCACAGGTAAATACTTTAGCTCCCCTCATATTTCAGTCTTGTTTTCCCCAAACTACAAAGAACAACCCTTGCTCTGCCTCCCTCAGTCCTGGTGGATGAACCGATCCATGGAGTGCCCAGCTCTGCAATCCTGAAACAACCAGCCATTGAAAACCCTATGAGGGTCGCTATGAGTCAGACTCGACTGGAAGGCAGCTAACAATAACAACAACAATTACATACTATAGAAGTCGATGGTTTGATCTGCTTTTTGTCTCTTTTGTACAACAATGTAAATAACACAAGGACCAGGATCCTACCCATTTCATTCATTATTGTACATCATAGGTGCTCAATAAACATTATTGAATGAACCATGGTCCAATGAATACTAGGTGATGAACACCTCACACTATTGAAATACATTACCCTTTTCACTCCTAGCAATCCTCTTTTGAAAAGTTATATAATCTCCCTGCTTCAGTCTTGAGTTTGCCTAGACATACGTTACATTATATTTCTAAATAAACTTTTTGTTCTTTAAAAACAAACATCTTTTGAGAATAGTTTGAAGTTCACAGAAAGATTTTGAAGATAGTACAGAGGGCTCCTATATACCCCTGAACCCAGCTTCTCCCATTACTGACATCTCAGATTTGTATAGCACATTTTTTATAATTAGTAAACCAACACTGACATATTATTACTACCTATAGTCCATATGTTATTCACATTTGCTTAGATTTTACCTAGTGACCTTCCTCTCAAGATTCTATCCAGGATATCTTGTCACATTTTGTGGTCACATCTCCTTAGGTTCCTCTGAGCACAGTTTCCAGGCTTTCTTTGTTTCTGGCAACCTTGATAGTTTTGAGGAAGACTATCCATGTATAGTGTAAAATGCTTCTCTATTTGTCTGATGTTTTATTAGTAGAATTAGATTGTGATGGAAACACTTAGATCTACTCTCTTAGCAAACATCAAATATACAATACAATACAATTAACTATAGGGTTTCTATGTTGTGTATCCACAACTTTTTCATTTTATAACTGAAATTTTATACCCTTTGACCAACATCACCCCATTCTCCCCACTATGAGCTCCTGGTACCACCATTCTGGGCTCTTTTTATTATAAATTCAACTTTTTTTTAGGTTACAGGTAGAAGTGAGATTATGCAGTAATTCCCCTTCTGTATCTTGCTTATTTCATTTAGCATAATGTTCTCTAGGTTCACCCACGTTATTGGAAATGACAAGATTTAGTTCTGATTGAAGGCCGAGTAATACTCCACCGTGTATATTGTACTACATTTTCTTTATCCATTCCCCTGTTGATGCACACTTAGGATGATTCCTTACCTTGACTATTAGGAACAGAACCTCAGTGAACACAGGGTAGTGGGGGGGGGGGAGATGTCCCTTTGAAACACCATTTTGTTTTGTGTACATCCTCAGAAGTTGGATTGCTGGGGTCATAAGGTTGCTCTGTTTTTAGCTTTTTGGAAGAACCTCCAGTCTATTTTTCATAACAGTCATAGCAACATAAATTCCCACCAACAGTGCACAAGGGTTCCCCTGCTTCAGGGGTCCTTTCTCTGCATCCTCTCCAACATGTGTTATTATTATTATTTTTTGATAACAGCTGTCCTAACTGGAGTGAGGTATTATCTTATTGTGATTTTGATTGGCCTTTATCTGATGATTATTGATACTGAGTACCCTTTCATGTGCCTGTTGACCACAAAATGAGCACTTCTTAACAGCAAGAGACATATTTAACTCATGTACAAATCTTGAGTGCACATCATGGACCTACTCTGAATAAACATTCACTTGTTGTTTTTGTTAGATGCCATCATGTTGGATGCAACTCATAAAGACCCTATGTGTAACAGATGAAACACTCCCTGACACTGTGCCATGCCTGAAACTATACTAGTGCTTCTCTGCTATTCATAGGGTTTTTGATGGCTGATTGTTTTGGGAGTGGGTTGCTGGGTCTGTCTCCCAAGCCTACAGCACCTGGTGTTCCCAGGCGGTCTCCCATCCAAATGCTAACCAGGCCTGAACCTGCTTAGCTTTTGAGATCTTATGAGATAATATGCCAGGATTCTACAGCTGCAAGCAAATATTCACTAAGTGCTAATGGGAGAAAGAAGGAAGAAAAAAAATTGGGAAGCAACTGGATAGACGTTCTTATTCATTCCATTTAACATCCATTTTTCACTTATTAACATAATAATCATGTATAATTAAGGGGCACATGGTGATGTTATGGTACATGCATACAGTATGGAATGATGGGATAAAACTAATACATCTATCACCTTAAACAATTATCATTTATTTCTTCTGTCTAACTGCATCTTTGTTCCCTTTGACCAACATCCCCAGCCCCCACACCTTGAGCCTCTGGTAACTACCACTCTACTCTCTGCTTCTATGCGTTGGATTATTTTAGATTCCACATCTAAATGAGATCACTCAGTACTTGTCTTTCCATGACTGGCTTATTTCGTTCAATATAATGTCCTCTAGGTTCATCCATGTTTTTGCAAATGACAGGACTTCCTTCTTTTTAAAGGCTGTGTATATACCACGTTTTCTTTATTCACTAATCCAGTGATGTACACCTAAGCTGATCCATATCTTAGCTATTTTGAAAAGTGTTGCCTGAAATATTTATTTATGGAGAATCTACTACTCCAGACTAGGTTCTGTTTGCTGGAGAAACAGAAGTGAGCAAGTGAGACCATAGGGAAAAAAAAATCCCTCCTCTTGTGGGTAATAATTATGCTCCAGTGGATAAAGGTGGATTATAAATCAGTAAATTAGAGTTTCCTAAACTTGGAGTTTTGAGGCGAGATCATTCTTTTCCGTGAGGGTCTGTCTTGTGCATTGTAGGATGCTGAACAGCTACTCTGGCCTCTACACATTGGATACTAGTAGTCCCCTTCCAGTTGTGGTAATAAAAAATGTCTGCAGATATTGCCAACAGTCCCCTGTTAGGCAAAGCCACCCTTGATTGGGAACACTTCTGTAAAAACCTAGGTGAGATCCTTTCAGCCATTCAATCAAGTTTCACTGAGTGTGTTGCATTCTGGGCGTCATTCCAGGCACTGAAGATGCAAAGAGCCCCAGCTAAAGCCCCATCCTCACCCGCATGCCTGTTTTATAAAGATAAGATAGGTTCTCACAAAGCCAAAATTCACACAGTTAAGTGCCTACACTAGGCTATGGCAAAAAAAAAAAAAAAAAAAAAAAAAAAAAAAAAAAAAAAAAAAAAAAAAATTCCTCTATGGCAATTCTAGGATGTTTCTCAGAGGACACAAGTTGCTGCCCCTGGGAGAGGCCCACAAGATCATCAGCTTCTCCACTAACAAGTTCATTGAGTCAAAAAGTTTCTTTGCAACTCCCAGGTCAGTCTGGGTGCCTGTTCCTAATAAGCACAAATCCCAGGTCCCCAGAGGCTACCAGAGGTGAAGGGAGGCCAATTACCCTACTGGGAGGGGACCTTTCTGACAAGCTCTTGGGTATTCAGTGAGCTAGCACAGTTCTTGTCCTTGGGGAATAGCCAGGAGTTTCACTTTAATGAGGTTTTTCTTAATCTTAAAATAATTGTTTTCTGTCTTGAGCTAAGTTAATTTTAGGCTCCTGGAATTTCCAACTTCTGGGGAGCAGGTGAGGGGAATCTCATCAGATGTTAATGACTTCAGAGGGAAGTTTGTAGCAACTGGCACCACGACATTTGTGCTGTGTTCTTAATCAGGTTGCCTCACCTCTCTGTAGACACTTAACTTGATATTCAGCCTAAGTATCAATGTTTAAGAGGTGTATGCTATAGTTGCAATGATTTCCTGGGCATAAAATGTCCCAGTCCTATGACTTTAGCTACTATTAATGTGCTGATGACACCTCCAAATTTATAACTCCAGTGAGGAACTTTCCCCAACTCATTAACCTGCTCAGTTTTTCTACAGGGATGTCTAACAGACAACTCACACTTCACATGGCAAGACAGAACCATGCTTTTACATCACAGACTTACTCTCCCTACATTTTTTCACCAGCTCAAATGAATGGCATCACTATCCATTCAGGTACTCAGACCAAGAGCTTAAAACTCACTGCAACTCTAAAAGCATGATGGTTAGAGTCATGGGAGTGGGTTCCGAGGTAGCTCTCAATCCAGTCAATTCCAGGCTTCCTCACATACTACTCTGTGGCTTTGGACAAAAATTTACCTGTTGCTCAGCTTCCCCATCTGTAAAATGGGCATATATTAGTACTCACCTCACAGATTTCTTATAAAGACAAAAACTGATACACAAAGATAGATAGGTGGATAGATATGTGACAGATGAATAAATAGATGACAGATAGGGCACAGATAAGCACCATGTAGTTACTGCTATATTGTCATATATTACTATTATTTCTCCCACACCATTGGCAAGACTCTCTGACTTCACGCCACTTGTCTCTTTATAGTTTAGTTTCTACAGTGCAACTGAAGAATTTAAAAACTACAATGCAGGCCATGTCTCAACCTCATCAGAGAGCTCTAGGGGCTTGTTACTGGCTATCCGACCTGTACTCATCACATGGCTAATGACACTCACATGGCCTCCCCTGTCCCCATCTGTTCTCCTCCCCTCCTGCCATTACTCATCCTCCACTCTGCTCCATGCTCACCAGGATGTTTATTACACTGCTCACACATGCCAAGGGCACCAATCTCAAGGCCGTTGCACATGCTCTTCCCTCTGCTTGAAGATTGTCTCCTCAGGTCACTGCATGGCTCATTCTGCCACTAAATTCAGGTCTCAGTTTGATTGTCACCTCCTTGATGAAGATATTCCTGGCCCACTCATCACTACTTGAAATTTGAAAACATGTTTACTTAAACAGTGTCTGAATTCCTATCTAGAACATAATATCCATGCTTAAGAAGTTTTGGTTCTCTGGCTTACAATTGTTCTTGAAACTCTAGTATACAAAAGTGCTCAAAAAACTATTTGTTGAATGAGTCAGTGACATAGAAACAAAACCAAGTGTTATGAGTTGAATTATGCCGCCATCACTGTCATAGTTAATCCTGATTTTCAATTTGATTGGATTGAGAGCTACCTAGATTAGTAAAGCACTCTTTCGAGTGTGTCTGTGAAGGTATTTCCAGAGAAGATTAACTAAAAGGAGAAGACTCGCCCTGAATGTGGACAGCACCATCCCATAGGCTTGGGCCTGGATGGAATAAAAGAAGAAAAAGAAGAATGCCTGCACTATCATGGAACATTTCAAACTAATGAGATTTTATATGCAGTCTTTTACTTCTAGATTCTTTCCTTAGTGATTATCCACGTTATAGGATATATCAGAACTGCAATCCTCCTCACTGCCAAAGTAACATTCCATTGTGTGGACGTGCCACATTTTGTTTATAGTAGATGGATGCGTGGTTTGTTTTCATGTGCCTATTTTTGGCACAATAGTCACACTTCTAGAGGTTGAGTAAAGTAGCTATCATAACTATAATGTATTTATAAGGCTTGTAATTATTTGCTTGATGTTCATCTTTCCTTGGTTTGTTCTTTGGTAGTGTCAGTATTCATAAAAATCAGCACCTAGTAGAGGGTATTAAAGGATAAGTCCCAACATTCAATATATATTAGATGTAGCAAAATAATCTCTACAGAAATGTCTTTTCATATATTTTAGGAAGAATTGTTCTGGAAGCGACCTTTATCAGCCCATCTCTTTGATCTAGCATTGTCCTGAACTTAGTCACTGGTGTGGTGAAGAGGGAGATGAAGAAAGGTGAGGGAAAGAATCTTTGCTAGTATTGCCACATCTAGAATGACAGCTTTCAATCATAACCATAGGTTTATACGCATTTTGGTAAAGTGCTTCTGTTTATTGTGCATAAAATTCATTATTTCAGAACATCCGAGTTTTGTAGTATCTCCTGAGAGGACCATATGTGGGAAAAAGTAGAACTAGCAAATTAGCCAACTTGTAACTGTCTATCTGATAGAACAAATGTATCTTGGACACAGAATTGTTAAACCACCTCTGGAGAGTATAAATCAAGATATGTTTATTAGAGTGGTAGCAGAGGAGAAGGAAGCCTACAGGGAGAAGTGTGCAAGTGTGGTCAGATTTACATTTGACAAATGCCATTGATGTGCATCTTCTCATTGTACTATAGGAATACATTAGTTCAGTGGGAACACACCTTAATTTTTTAATAGTATAGATCTGATAATGAACTCAGAAACACTATGCTTAGTATTGTTGCTTTTTGTCTCATTTTAAGTTGAGCATTAATGGAATGCAGAATTTTAATGAGCCTGCAGCCATATTACCATGGCATCCTATTCTGTCTGATCTCAGAAGCTAAGCAGGGTTGGGCCTGCTTAATACTTGGATAGGAGACTGCCTGGGCCTACTAGGTGCTATAAGCTTGGGAGGAAGACCTGGCAGCCCACTTCTGAAATAATCAGCCATCAAAAACCCTATAAAGAGCAGAGAAGCACTGACAATGTGCTTTGCAAGGCACAGGTCAGGTAGTGTTTCATTCTGTTGTCGGTTGCTATGAGTGTTGCTATGAGTCAGACCCCACTGGACAGCACCTAACAAGTATTTTAATTGTAACTCTACTAGTACCTCTAACTAAAGGCTTGTTGTCATTTTTGTCTACAATGAAATTTTTGTCTCCAAAGAAAGCAGGATTAGATTTTTCTAACGGATGAAGTTGGTGTACTGTATTTCTGATTACCAAAATATTCATGCAGCTTTTGAATTTTGAATTGTTGAGTATTTACTATGTGTGGAAAAGCATGACATATACTGTATGATCTCAGTTACCTAAAATGGAATATCGTGTGTACACGTGCAGAGCCTAGAAGACGCGTCCAACTGACCTGCTTGTGACCATGGATGACTTTGTTCTTTGATGCTTGTGTTTGTTTCTTATAATGCAAGTCTTAACTTTAAAAATAAAGGTTACTGTAAAAACCTGCAAAAATTGAAACTTTATCAAAAAATAATTAAAAGAAAATCTCAAAGAAGCTGGGGAAAACATGTGCAGCCAAAATGAAGACAAGTAATTAATATCTTTATTCTACAGAGAGATTATTCAAATTAATAGTAAGATATTAAAGACAACATGGACGAATGATTGAAAGATACACAATGCAAGGACAGAAAATAATAAGTGCTTAAGAATATTTCCAGAAAATATTGAACCATCTTAAAAAATACAATTAGACACCCTTCCCCTATTAAATTGGCAAAGGTGAAAAATATTCTTATTACATAATGCCAGCTGTTGGGTTTGGACACACATCCCTATGTGTTACCACCAGTGGAACCCTGCTGCAATGTTTTTGAAAGGAGCTTGGATGTATCAAGAACCTTACAACAATTACACATCTTCTGACTCAGCAACTCATCTTTGGAAAAATCTCTTTAAGGAAATAATCCTAAATTTGGGCGAAAAAATAAGCACCAAAATGTTCATTAAAGTATGGTTTATAAGTATGAAAAATCATAACTAAACATCCTACCAGAGAAGGGTCTTATATATAATCACTTGTTATGCCATGCACTTATTGAGGAGGTAATGATGAATTAGGCAGCAATGAAATAAGTTTTGTAAAGTAAAAAATTAGGTAGAAAAATAAGGAATGGAATGATCATAGCTATATGACAACTATCTGTAAACATATTAAAATAGAAAATAGTCATATGGGTAAAAAAGAGAACAGGAACAGATCTTAAAATGAGATCTTTTTTCTATCACTCCCTAGAGGCAATTACCTTTAAAAATCTTGGTATTTTAAAGCCAGGTATGTGTCACCTGGAATCCCTGCACAGAGGTAAGAGGATTGGAAGTTCGAGGCCATAGGCTGCCTGCGTAACTTAGGGAGACCTTTTTCAAAATAAAAAAGGGCTTGGGGTGCAAGTCAGTGGTAAAGTGCATACAAAGTATGTAAGAAGCCATGGGTTCAGCCCCCAAGTACTATAAAAAAACCTGGTATTTTAAAATTATAAGACAGCAAACTGAAATGTTAATGGTGCTCATGATATAATTTCTTTGTTTAGGGGGCAGAGGGAGAGATCTACCTTTCTGTAAAGTAGAAGTCATTTCTAATGAGCCAAGTATTATTTTAAAATGAAAAATAAACACTAATTGTTCAAAAATGGATGCTTTAAAAATGAAAATGAGTTCATGTGAATCAATAAGAAAAAGCATAAAAACACAAAAAACTAAACAGGTAGTCTGGACTGTACATGAGTGTAAAAGTATATCTGGATAAAAATGCATTAGTAAGCAAAGAATTGCTTTTCTGGTTTATCAAACAGACAATTTCTTTTCTTTGTTCTAAGTAATACCCAGTGCTGGTACAGTTATCAAAGACAGTGTTATTTATAGTAGAGGTGGCAAAGATATTTCTTTGCACATACAAACTTTGTTGAATGTGTCTTGTCTGCCTGGGGTGCAGTGTTGAGAAAGATCCTGAGCCTGTCCTTAGGATCACTGGAACCAGAGAGCTCAACTGCTTTGCAAGGTATATTACAGACTCAGGATTGGATGGACACTATCTCACACCCCTGGCCCTCCATTTGCTAGGGGCTGCAAATGGCAATAGCCCTTTCAGAAACAAACTCAGTATTTCTGGAGCCATGGAAATGTATATCACATTTCAAAACTAGTAAGTCAATTTCTAGAAATGTATCTCAAGAAAACAACTATAAATATAGTACTTTGTGTTCTTTTAATCACACTTGTATGATATAGTCATTAAAAATTGACACTGAAAAACAAATGAGAAAAAAATCTTAAACTTTGTGTTATATGTTATTTTCTACACACAGAACAAGTTTGTATAAAGAATATTAAAATATGACAAATGGTGGTTGCATTTTGAGTGTAACTGGTTTAAAACTCAACTAAAAATCCTATATAGCCTGTTAGGCATGTGCAACACGAGGTGAGCACTAAGGATGCCAGATCTCCCATTTTCATTGTGTAAACAGCACTACCATAAAGGTGGTTAATGTACCTAAAACTTGAAGAACTTTCTGTAAAAATGTGGGAGGATCAGCCTCTTGAAGGGACTAAATACAAGAAGGGCAAAGATTCCCTATAAGCCTAAGGAAAGCAGAGATGTGAGTGGAAGGAGAGTGGTTATGGTGAACAAAGCCAATTTTCCGGAAGAAGGCTAAAAGCACTAAGAAGATTGTGCTAAGGCTTGAATGTGTTGAGCCTAACTGCAGAAGCAAGAGGATGCTGGCCATTAAGAGATGCAAGCATTCTGAGCTAGGAGGAGACAAGAGGAGAAAGGGCCAAGAGATTCAGTTCTAAGCTTTCTGATGTTTTTTAATTTTGAGAGGAAGATATTAAAGCTATGGAAAAATTCCCTGCCGGAAAATAAAATTGGTGACAGTCATACCCCTAAGACAACAACAAAAACAACAATCTTATATAAAATATTCCATAATAGCAGCCACTAGTTATTGTGTACCAATGAAAATGCCCTGTTAGGCACCTTTTTATGAACTCTACACCTTTCGAAAATTCTGGGGGGTGAGGAGAAAGACATTGATATTTCTATCTCCTAAGAAAATGATGTTTATTCAGCTTCTAAGGAGAGGCTGAAATTTGAACTCAGGTCTGCTTGGCTCTAAAGCCTGTACTCTCCCTTTTCTACCAATGGGCTCTCCTACCTGTGAACATGACTATACTCCTGGGCTTGTACTAGTTGAGTACATAGGAGTATTAGGAATTTTATTAAATCCAAAATTTTCTTCTATATTCTTAACATCACATGTTTGGTGAGGAAACCATACCTAATAGAACTATGTTAAAATTAGTTTTAACAAACTACTTCAATTTATCTGTGGCGTTTTCTAGGCCTGACTTCCAGTCCTATTATTTCCTAAGATGAATTCATAGTGCAAGTTCTTCAAGGAAAAAGACAGTAGGGGGAGAATTGAGTGGTTTATAGCAGCAAAACTTTCAGACTCTGATGGGATAAGGCTACAAGTATGTCTGAAGCCTTCAAAATACACATACCTTTGGCCTAGAAATTCCACAGCTGAGAATTTCCCCTTAGGAAACAAAACCAAACATGAGAAAATTGGTAAGGAAAATATTAAGTCCCAAGAGATGAAATTGAAGAAGCAAAACTATAGCAACAATGTGCATATAAGAGATAAATTACAATCAACTCCAATTTCTAACCCTGGAGAGCCAGCTGAAATATATTAGGATGCATATATGCAACCAAGTACTCAAGCAATCCTGAAAAATGAAACTATGGATATATTTATGGCTATGGAAAGGAGTTCACGATATGAAAGACTAAACATGTTTATAGTATTTCATCTCAAAAATCTACCTCTTAATAAAGTATATAGATGTATGCATAAGAAATGTCTGGGCAAAAATTTTTAGCAACAAATGTATCTGGAAAAGGAAATACAAATATTCAAAGGGAAAAACATGAGTGAACCTTGTTCCTGGAGAAAAAAGCAATTTCCCTATATAGTGATGAAGTTGAACCTATTATGCAGTCATAATGGTTTTTCTGGGAGTAAATATAGAGAAATTAAAGAGGGTTACGGAAAGGAAGAAGTTTCAGGAAAAGATGGAGCTTAACTGAAAGGACAACTGGAAAAAGCTCACAATGACCAGAGCTAGAATCATTTGAAAAACAAAATAAATAATGATAGTGTTGTACTATGCCCCATAGAATAATCCATACTGATAAAAATTACTGAATAAATCAATGAGGAGGACAACTCCTTCTCACAGGAGAATTCCAATTACAAAATGTAGAAGGAATGAAGGAAATAAATCACTATTATGATACACAGAGTAATGACTGTAGCAAGATGCACTTGATAAATGTTGGAATCTAGTAGATAAAGGTTTGAGGAAAGACTGGATACCTGCATTGTCTTAAACTTTCTTCACAAGGTGTTTCTTAATTACAAAATGAACAATAACTTTGTTGTTGTTGTTGTTAGGTGCCTTGGGAGTGGACTGCCAGGCCCTTCTCCCATTTTTTGCGGTGCTGGGAATTGAACTCGGGGCCTCAAAGACTGCAGTGCAGCGCTCTACCCACTGAGCTAAATCCCAGCCAGTAACTTTAAAGTAGAGAAATCCAGCAGACAACACTTTAAATCAAGGCATCAAGGTCAACATTGCCAAAATTAAGACATATCAACGTCATGTCCCTCCACTGGAATAGCAACAAGATCAGAAATCAGATTATAGTGAGTTGGAGAGGATTTTGGTGAGAAAAGAAAGCCAGCCAATGTGGTCTACTTCAACAGCATTCCAGTCAGTGATGAAAAGCTTTTAACATCATACCAATATGGTGTGAAAGAGAGTTTTAGTGCAATTCAGGGCTGATACCTTTAAAGAGTGAAGTATGCCTAATATAGAAATAAAATTTTAGGTGAAGGTGGCCATGCAGATGATGCTAGAGTCCAAGAAAGCAGAAATGTTTTTCAGCAGGATTTTTTAAAAGTGAGAAGAAAAAGGACTAAGAAACTACAAACCCACAAGCAACTACCAAAACAGCTCTACTTGTTCAGTAATAGCGTTCCAATCTAAAAGAATAATTACAAGAAAGTGTTTAGCAAAAAATACTTTCCTGAATTTATGTTCCCAAAAGTCATCTAATCCTAAAGCATCAGAGAAATGGCTATCAGAACTTCACCCTAAGAAACCGTTCTGAACCCTTGATACTGTAAGTATCCTCATCTGATTTAATGTAAAATGATGTTGGGATTACTAACTAGGAAGATGACTTCAGATAGTATAGTACTGTGCCTTTTCTTCAGAGGACATGGCAGAAACTTAAAAACAAAAACAAAAACCTGAGCTCAGTTCCTGTGCTATCACTTACAACCTTAGCCAAATCAACTAACAACTTGAAGTTTCAAGTCGGCTTTATCCATAAAATGGAATAAGTATTGGCAAGAGGTACATTACAGCTTTCCTTTAAGGATCAAATAAAATAATATAAAACAAAATTTTATAAACTATGAGATATTGTGTAAACAAATTACTAATAACGTCAACTTTGTGGATGCATCAATCTAGGTTAACACTTTGAAAATCTTTTTACCTTGCCGATATATCCCATGTGGTGCAGTTACTGTACGTTAACTCCCCTAATAAGACTCAGGCCACAGGCTGAAGCTCAGCTGCCAATTTTAAGTTTTTTTAACAGGATGTCAAAATCAAGGTTCTCCATTCCATGAATACCACCACCCGGTGGAAATATATATAGCTTTTTTTCCTGTGCAACAAAACTACTCTTAGTAAGATTTTTGCCTCTATGACTCCTGATGTGTGCTAAATTCCCTCTTGAAAAAGGTTGGTCCTATATTCTTGTAACTATTCTGTTTTTGACCACACCATAATGAATTTTCATGTTATTAACAAAGTGTGGGAGGAGGAATAAGGCCTTATCAAATTCAGGACACACAAAAGGTTTCTACAGGATAAAATCAAAGATGCCAAGAAAATGTGTTTTATGACTGGAAGTTTTTCAACAGTTACTGTACTCAACTGATTTCTCTTGAGAATGGAGCTGATAATGTTGAGTGAGGAAGGAGGGTAGGCTGAAACACTTCCCACATAGCCGACACTGGTAAGGCCTTTCTTGAGCATGAATTCGATAGTGCTGAATGAGATGTGAACTCTGAGGGAAGGTTTTGCCACAGTCACAACACTGACAGGCTCTTTCTCCAACATAGTCATGTTTCCGCTGATAGAGAATTAAATATGTCTTGTTGCGGGGCGGCTTAGGGGGAAGGGCCTTGGCTGCTTCATGCGCTTTGAGATGTTGAAGAAGATGCACATCTTGGATGAAAGCTTTGCCACACTGAACACATTCATAGTAGTCCTCCTGATCATGAATTCTTACACGTCCACAGACTTGTACGCGCTGTGGGAAAGATTTTTCACCTTTACCGCACCTAGAGGGCTTCTCTCCAGAATGAGTCTTCAGATGTCTGTTGAGATGTGGCATGAGGTAGAAGGCTTGGCCACACTGTTTACACTCAAAAGGTTTCTTCCCCGTATGGATCTGCTCATGCTTCCCAAGGGCCATTTGGGTACTAAAGGTTCTTTCACAAGATTTACATTTGATGTGTTTCACTGGCTGGGGTCTGGTACTAGTTCCAGGAGTAGTGAATTCATGGGTATCCTTTCCTGGAAGATTCTCTGACTGTTTGGTAAGATTAGAGCTTTTCTCAAATTCATCATTGCTATGGCTTCTTTCCTGAACAAAGGAGTTGGAGTAACTCATTGTTACAGGACTCAAAATTTCTTGTTTCTGCTTGCCCCGGTGCAATTCTGATGGACCATCAGGGGAAAATTGTCCTATACAGACATACCAGAAGTTACATACTGCCAGAAGCTCTATTCCATCCCCCTAAAGATGAATTTTCTATAGGCAAGTTTTTCTCTGGGAATGGTTCTTTGGTTTCAGGTCTCTTCTGATCTAAAAGAACTGTAAAATTCCTCTACTCTTTTTACTCGGAGAGATACATCATTATAGTAGAAACAGAAGAAAGAGACCAAATACAATAGGAAATAATGGAGATTTTTGGGGGGACAGAAGCTAAGAAGAAAACCAGAAAAAGATGGAAAGGACAGTAAGAAAGAAAGGGTGAGGAATGGCAGAAAAAAAAAAGACTATCCAGGTGGACTTCACCTTTGTTGACAAAGATACTAGAGACACAAAGCAGAAAGAGGAAGAAACCAGAAAAAGCACTGAGATTGGAGTTTGTCAGCATTTTCCAAAAATGCTTGGTAACTCACTAATATCTGTGACCATAAAGGGAGTTGCACTGTGAATTTGGGAAATACATGAACAAGTCAAGCAGGTTTCATTCCTGTAGGGCTTTTCAGAACCTTTAATATGCTCCTCAAATCTCATAGAGGGAAAGTACAGAATGTAGCATTTCTCAAATTTTCCCATGGAATATTTTTAGAACACCTATTACCGTGGTTCTTCAGGAGCACTGAGGAAACACTGGAACAAAGAAGTCAACAAACACTTGCTCAGAATAAAGCAAAAATATTCTCTTTTCTTGGATCCCACTTTCTGATTTTACTAAATCTACACCATCAAACAACAAAATTTTCTTCAACTCAACATTTATTAAATGCCTATTTGTGCAATGTATTACCCGGTCAGATGGTCATCAGAAGGTCATCAGAAGTCTGTGAAAAGGACTCCAATCAGACTAAAATGCCTACAAGAAGAGAGATAGGGGAACTGATTCCATGAAAAGATCAGTGGAAGGGATGGCATTTGGGCTCAGTAAGTGGTGAAGGGGATGACAAAATTAGAAAACAGCCTGAGCAAAGATACTAGACTGAAAATACAGTCCTGGGAAGCCAGAAACACAAGATTTTAGTTGGAAGGTCTATCGGATATGGGGCTGGGAAGTGAATTTTGGACCAGAATGAGAAGAAACTAAATGTTTGCTCAAAGTTTGGATTTTCTAATGAGGGAATTAAGAAACTGGTAAAATATCTGGGCTTCATTCCCTGGATGAATCCAATTCCCTGGATGGGAAAGAAGTCAAGGAAAGCAAGTATAAGATTATGGTTTGGAAGACACAGTGAACAAAGAATTATATCCCAACAGACACTTGAAATATGTGAACAGAGTATAATTGAAACAGCAGAGAAAGAATATAGGTTAGGAAGTCCTCAGGAGAAAATTAATAGCTGGACCCATCACAACAGGTTAGATCTATGAGAAACGGTCTTCGAAGGGAAGATTCAAGAATGAAAAACGAAGAGACAACTCAGGCCTCACAGCTACTCTGATTTCCTCACCCTGTATTACAGTCATTGTTTCAGCATGTTCTGCTGTTCAAATACCTCAAACCAAATTAAAAAACACCTCAAACCTAATCACTCTTCCATTGTAGCGCCAGCCTCTGCCATCTTTACCCTAGTGGACTTTAATAGCTCGTTAAAATAGTTTCTCTACTTTTCCACTCATTCTCTGTAAAACAGCCAGCTGGAGCTTTCTCCCTCCCACCCTCCCTCCCTCCCTTCCTCCCTTCCAGTCAGGGACTGCCTATGTAGCCCAGGCTGGCCTTAAACTGGAGATTCTCTTGTATCTGTCTCTTCAATGCTGGGATTACAGGTATGCATGACCACACCTGGTCCAGATAGATTTTTCTAGAATATGATGGCCCAGTAGAATTCCCTGACATGATGAAAATGGTCTACATTTTTGCTGTGCAGTAAAGTAGCCTTGAGCCACATGTGGCTATCAAGCACTTGAAACGTGGCTGGTATGACCAAGGAACTAAGTGTTAAATTTTATATAATTTTACCTAGTTTATATTTAAGTAGCCACATGTGGCTAGTGACCATCATACTGGACATCATAGTTCTAATGCTTCAATACTACAACCTCATTTCCCTGATCAATGCCTTCCACTACCTTTGCATCTCACTCCAAACAAAATCCACACTTCTTAACGTATGCCTATGTGGGCTATCTCTTGTCTATTTCTATAACCTCATCCCCCTCTACTTTCTATCTTCCTCTTTCTGGAATATCCAAGCTCATTCCAACTCCAGGGCCTTTGTATTTTCTGTTCCTTCTACCTATAGCACTCCTCAGTATTTCTTTTTTTTTTTTTTTCAATATCATTCCTTTAATTTTGTTCTCTTTCCCAGTTGTTTAGTATATTCTACATCCTAAGCATTTCCATATGAATTTTGAAATTGGCTTGTTAATTTCTTTTCTTTCTCCTTTCATTGGTAAATGTTGGTGGGGTGCAGAGTAATACATCATTTGTTTTTTCCATTATGCAACTATTACAATTTTAGTTGTACTTTTATCAATTTACAGGGTTTATGGAACCTTTTAACTAGTATGTAGTAAAACTCATATGCATATTTGGGTTATGTTCCTCTATTTTTCCCATGTACTCATGAAGTTGCCTTATTTACATTGAGATTATCCTCTCCCCCTTTATCCCTCTACATTGTTCTCCTCCCCATCCCACCTTCTGCAATCTTTGCTTCTCTTTACAGTATTTCTATGTGGGTCAGATCACACAGGGGAGGACAGGGAGTTTTTGGATGTCCACAAGCCTGAGGAACTGACATGAGAGAGAGTGGGAAGCAATGGGAAAGAGAAATGGCAGCACATCAAGGTTTTTTTGCTTCTCTTTGGTTAAAGAGGAATAACCAATGATCCTAGCTGCAAAGAGTAAAGCACAAGTGAATGGAGGGGTTGGAACACTAGACAAAGGGAAAGCGGCCTCCCTGGAGCTGGGCAGGAAAAGAACCCAGAGCTGGGCAGGAGAAGAACCTGGAGCTGGGCAGGAGAAGATATGAGCTTTGGCAAGGACAGGAGGAGAAGTACTGAGAAGAGAGAGCCCTGAGGCAAGAGCATTTACCATCCTTTTACACCTGGGTGGGCTCTGAGGAATGCTCCCTGACTACCATCTACCAGGCCCTCTCCTGACTGACTGGGCAGGGATGTTGTCTTCCTACTATTTCCATCTCCATGGAAATCAATGTCACCTGCAAAGAAAAAAAAAAAAAAAAAAAACCTAGACAGTATAACTAGAGGCAGAAGCTAGGTTTACTGAATACTGAAGTCGCTTCTGTTGCCTAAATAAGGTTAAGGCTTTCCCCTCCCTCACTACTCACTTTGACATATACTGCTATCTTGGTCCATTACTTGGGATTCCTCTTCTTCCAGGAGTGAGATGATGTCAGGTTTAGGGAACTGGTGCCCTAGTGAAGAAGGAAGAGTCATAACTTGCGGGTTAAGCAACTCTCAATCCTGAGTCCTAAAGACTTTGGGATAATGAAAAAGGTGCAAATTCTCACAGGGGTAAAATGAAGCCTGTTTCCAAGATTATAAAGCAGTAGTTCTCAATGACTTCACCCTCTCCCACCCCCAGGGGACACCTGGCAATCTATGGAGCTATCTTTTGTTGTCACAACTATAGGGAAAAGGGTGATGCTCCTAGCATCCAGTGGGTGGAGGCAGGGATGCTACCAAACATCCTGCAATGCATGAACAGCCAACACAACAAAGAATTATCTAGCCCGACATGTCAATAGTGCCAAGGTTGAAAAACTCTGCTTAATGAGTAAAAACTCTAAAGGGGTGGCTGAGAGTAGCATGCTGAGTGTTTATTGTCTGTCTCTTCCCACTCAAATATAATATCCAAGAGAACAGGAGTTCTTATTTATTTTGCAATCCTAATTCCTATACCAGACTTGGCACACTGTGACTTCACTGACGAATTCATGAGTGATACTCATGTTTTGGCCACATCTAGATGCCCTTTATAGTAGTATTTATTTAATATTTTTACTTAGATCCTTCTTCTTTTTAACTTAAATATGCACATTTTAAATGAAAGCTTTATATCAACCCTATAAAAGGAAATCAATGTCACCTGCAAAAAAAAAGAAAAAAGAAAAAACCCTAGACAGCATAACTAGAGGCAGAAACTAAGTTTACTGAATACTGAAGTCGCTTCTGCTGCCTAAATAAGGTTAAGGCCTGAGGTCTTCTTTTTGCTAAAGTGGAATATTAACAATGTTGTGTTGTTGTTAGGTGCCGTCGAGTTGTGTCCGACTCATAGTGACCCATATAGGGTTTTCAATGGCTGATTGTTTCGGGATTGCCTCGGGAGTGGGTTGCCATGTCCTTCTCCCGCTTCTGTGGCACTGGGAATCAAACTCGGGACCTCAGAGACTACACAGTGGCGCTCTACCAACTGAGCTAAATCTGAGCCCGAATATTAACAATACATGGAGACAAAACCATCAGTTTGGTTTTGTCTACCTGATAGAATCAGAAGGTTTGAAAGAAAATTAGAATAGGAGCATCTATCAGGCAGCACATCACAGTTTAAGGGAGCAGCTTCTAGAGTTAGACCTGTGCCTGATACATATTAAGTGCTCAATAAATGTTAGCTATTTTATAATTAATAGTGAATTTGATATTAAAATATTGCCTCTGACTTAGGTTGAAACTGACAGGACAAACCACCAATACTGATAGGAAGACACTAAAAAGTTGAGAACCAGGCCAGATGCCATGGCACACACCTGTAATCCTAGCAGCTGAGGATACTGAAGCAGGAGGATCATGAGTTTGAGGCCAGAGGCAGCCTGTGGAACTTAGTGAGACTCTGTCTCAAAAAAGAAAAAGAAATGAGGCTGAGGGTTCAGCTCAGTGGTAGAGCACTTGCTCAGGATGTTTGAGGCCCTGGATCTAAGTCCACAGTACTGGAAAAAAAAAAAAAAAAAAACAGTTGAGAACTATTGACAATTGAGTTCTATAGAGAAAGTATACTTACCAAGGAAGACCAGGTTCTGGTAATTCTCTAGCATCACCTCGCGGTATAGATTCCTCTGAGTGGCACTCAGGTAGCTTAACTCCTCTGGACTGAAATCCACAGCCACATCCTTGAAAGTCACCAACTTCTAAAACACCAGAAACACTCTTTAATGAGTAAAGTCCATGAATTATCCCGGGGTGGGAGAAAAGTACCTAATGAGAGAGGAGTGAGGATGAAGCAGCCACTCCGATTCACAGAAAGCTGTCAAGAGTTCTAATTTAGAGACCACAGCTACCTTGCATTGTACTTTTGCCTTGTAGTCTGAGAAATGGGAACATTTCTGAGATTTTTTCTGATGCTAATGACGACAGGTTTAACTTTGGGGAAATAGATCCTTTTAAGACAGGAAAGAGAGCAAGAATACAAACACTTAAACATTCAGATGCATATCTCAGCGTCAGGAATCAGAGAACTGAGTTTAAGTCCAGGCTCTGGTTCTTACAAACTTTGTGACTTTGAGGAGGTTAAGCTTCAGTGCCTCATCTGTAAAACTCAAAGAACTGATAAATATGAAGAGAGAATTCAGTCTCACTAATAAACAGGAAAATGTAAATCAAAATGGCAAAAATGACAGAAGATATATGATAACAATATAATGGAATAATATTCCATAAATAGCCATTCAACTGAAAAAAATTAAGAAGCCTGACAATACCAAGTATTATACAGAACATGGACACATAGGATCTCTTGTAAGATGCTAAGGGAAATATAAACTGGAAAATCATGTTGAGCCAAGAAATTCTATTCCTAGGTATAATTGCTCATTTGTATTTAGAGACATATATAGGCACTTTTATTTAGCATGGTCTGTTAGACTTAAAACCTGAAAACAACCTAATCATTAATTTATAGTTGAAGAGATATAGTACAGTCATAACAGTGGAATTGTTGTTTTGTACTTGTTAGGTGTCATCGAGTCAGGTCCAACTCATAGCGACCTTATATACAACAGAACGAAACACTATCTAATGCTTTGTCATGCCCAGCACTACGTTATTGCTTCTCTGCTATTCATAAGGTTTTCAATGGCTGATTCTTTCAGGAGTGGGTTGCCAGGGCCCTCTCCCTAGCCTGAAGCATCTGGTGTTCCCAAACAGTGTCTCATCCAAGGACAAACCAGGTCTCCTCTGCTTAGCTTCTGAGATCAGATGAGACTGGATGCCAGGGTGGTATGGCTGCAGATAGCAGTGGAATAATATTCCATAAATACAAATAAATTAACTACCGTTACATACAACTACCTTGGTAACCTAAAAAGCAGATACTACATAAGCCTATGACAACCATTTTATTAATATACATCTTTTATATCTTAATGGAAACTTTCTAAAACCTATTATGCAGATCAGTGAGCACTGGCTTAGACCAGAGGTTACGTACTATCTGCCCAATTCCTATTAATGGGCTTATTTGGATGACATGGGTTGTTTTATTCTTAAAAGTTAATTATTAGCTAGCAATACCAAAAATTAGGAGATCTCATATTTACTGTATATTCCGCTTTTCTTTTAAAAAAAAGTCAGTTCTAGAAACCTGGAGGCACAATCTCGCATGACATCATTGGCAGAAACTAAGTTATAGCTGTCCCTTTATATAAGGTGGCACTTCCCCGTGTACCATAATCCACCCAGACCAACTCCTTATTTACATTACCATAGAAGTTCATGGGAACATCTTCATTTGGAATCACTGACATAGACAAGGTAGGGACAGAAGGCTAGTCTCAGGAGCATATGTTCTAGAACAGTGTTTCTCAACCTTTTTTTCCTTATCTCCCCCACCAAGAAGCCTTTTTAAAGAATTTCCTTAATTACCAACACTTATGATATTTTTTCTGGTTCTAAAGGAAGCACAGCATATTAATTTCATTATTTGTCTTATGTAGGTTTCTAAAATGCAATTTAACAAAAACATTAAGGAGCACTTTTTTTAATTCACAAGGAAAAGAAAACCTCACAACAATATCACGTTGCCATTTTTTCAGGACCTCCGGTAGTCCACACATTTTGTGTGGGTATGAAAGATAATCTCTACTTAAACTACATATTTTCGTTTTTATAAAGTACCTACCAGTCCTGGACTACATCGATCTTTTGGAATTATAAATTAGCACTGATACACACACACATTTACTAGATACTTCTCAAACTAATGTGCACACAAATCACCTGGAGATCTTGTTCATGTAGATGCTGATTCAGTTGGTTAGGGTTAGCCACAGACCCTGCGTGCTTACTGGGATGCAATTCACATACTATACAATACACCTCATTAAAGAATCCGATTAAATGGTTTTTAGCATATTCAGAGTTGTGTGATCCATCATAGCATCATTTTTAAAACATTATATTAAAAAGAAACCCTTTATCAGTCCCTCTCCTTTCCCTCCAACATCTCCCTAGCCCTAGGAAACCACTAATCTCCTTTCTGTCTCTATGGATTTGCCTATTCTGAATATTTCCTATAAATAGAAAGGGAATCACACAATACCTACATAAAATTTTCATGTATATATTGGGTGTCTGTGCGTGTATTATATCTTACTTTACACATAAAAAGAATGTTTTCACCCCCAAGAAGCCACAGGCAGTATCTCCTCCACTGAGAACCATATTTTACAATATGACTTTCAAGGAAAAAATCCTTTTTCAATTGTTATGACTCTTTGGCACCCCTTATATGATTCCAAGTACATTCTTTTCTTCCTCAAACAAGGCCTAACACAAGTAGCTGCTCAGTAAACATTAGTAAGCAAATAGATGATAGCACTTCCAGCCTCATCTGTACAATTTTGTGAAAAAAGTTTTATGTTTTGTGATCTCATTAAAATATTACTCTTTATTTTGAAAAAAATACATGATAGGATATATGACCTTTCATTTAATAAAAAAAAAATAATCCTCACCTGCTCATGCTTCCCAGTGGACTCTATTTGTCTCTAATTCCCATGTACAAAAATTTAGTGAAAACAGAGGAGACAGATAAAACTCACCATGCTCAGTTAAATTGAAATTTTGGATAAGGACCTTTTTTTTTTTTTTTAGCATAAACCATGTCCCAAATATTGCATGGGACACAGTTATAGTTATCCACTGTTCATCTTAAATTCAAATTTAATTCGGTGTCCCATATTTTTATTTACTAAACCTGGCCAGCTTAAGTTTGAAGTAATGGCATGGCAGGAGGCTGAAATAACTAAGTGGTTAGGAATGCAGACTCTGAAGCCAGACTTGCCTGGACTCACATCCCAGTAATATTACTTGACAGCCATGTAACCTTCAGCAAGTTACTAAATCTCTCTGCTTCCATTCTCTCATATGTGAAAATGGGCATAAAATTTTTAAATGGGAATAAAAATAGTTTAAACCACAAAAGGCTTGTTCTGAATAAAATGGAATATTAAAACCAAACAACTCAAGAGATAGGAAAAGAGGAAAAACTAAATATGTATGTGGGATAGGGATTTAAGTGCAACAGAGAAAGGTAAAGCAGAGAATGGAGATACTGAACCAAAAGAAAATTTTAGCAAGGATAGCCAGGGAAAAGGGTCCACAAGATGATATTTATATAACAACTTAAAGGATATGAGGATGTGATTTAATAGGGACTATCCAGATATTAGGAAGGTAAGATCTCATTATTTGAAAACCAAGTCACAAGAAAGGCTGACTCACCTGGGACCCAGCAGATGATAGATTGTCTAACATCTTTGAATTCTTCTTTTGGTGTTTTTTGGTTTCCCTCTTTTCTGCAATGACAGAGTCCCGAGCACGGGATTCTAGAAGGAAGAGAGGAATAACCACAGGCTTGAGTCCTGTCTGACAGCATTCACAGAGTGGCCTGCCTCCCTCACACTACCTGTCCTACCAGAGGAGATAGCAGTAGTCCTGGGCTTCCTATGGTAAAAGAAAGATTATAGAAATCCTTTCTCTTCTCAATATAGCAAGTTCCAAAAGAGAGTTCCAAGTTATCTCCCAACTCTAAATCCTTCAATGGCTCCCTACTGATTTTCAAATAAAGTCAAAGTTCTCTATAGTGGTTTCTGCCTTACTGTTCAATCAAAGTCACCAGGGAACCTCAGTTTCTCAGTTATAAACCAGAAATAATAATACAAACATCTCTGAGGGCTCTTGCAAGGATTAAATGTTATAAATGTAAGGAACATCACAGGCAATTTTTTTAAGGGCAGCCTTTATTGAACCTTTCCTACATTTTTTTTCCCTCACTGATCTAGAAGATACCCATGACTTTCCCTCCAGAAGCCTTAACCTTGACGGCCTTTCTTGCCTGTAGTCTTCTTCAAGTATACTTTTCATTAATCTACTGTTTTCTTCTCACACCCTATGCAACTCTTTCACTTCCCCTAAACTTCAGCACTAATGATTCTGTCTTTGGCCAAGTTTTTAATGTCTAGGACGATACCCACTATGTCCACTTGAGGCAGTGTAACACTGTGATTAAGAATAAAGACACAGAACCAACAGCCTAGGTCCAAAGCCTGATAGGCTAATATCTATTTCACAAAGCTGATAACAGAAGCAAATGAATCAATACACTAAACCACTTACAATTATACCTAGTATTTAACATGTTCACTATGAGCACCTTAAAAATTATTTTAAGGAACAAAGGTACACACAACCAGATTAAACTTGGCTCATGCTGTGCTATCAGCATGGAGCTATGCAGTCCTCATGTTTCTTTTGAATTCATTTATTTGTATTTTTAAGTATAACTAAGGCCTGTAAGTTTACCATGTGACCCCAAAATTATAATATTCCCAATAACTTGCGTCAACCCATGTGCTTCTTTCCTGTCCATGTTTCAGTCTTTCCTCCCGAGATAGTTACACTTTTAGATTTTTATTGTTTCCTTAACCTATATATATTCTAAGTAATACTCTGTAGTTAGTATTATTTTTATTCAAAGGACTATGATGACTGAGTGGCTTGCTTGTCTCATTCCTAAAATGCCCTACTTTACTCGAGTTTCTAAGAGACTAGTAAATTTTGGCAGAGTTTGAGTTTCCACACTTTGTATCTCCCACATTTTATGCCCTCTTACATCTAAAATTTATTCATTCATTTAAGAAAAAAATTCTTGTCCTTAAATAGAAAGACTAAGTAGAGATCAAATTTTCCAATGGCACCTAACAACAATACTTAATATATTAATGCCAAAGGTAATCCGAGATTTTTTTGTAATGTGTGTTGTTTTGATACTAAAGTTTAGGCTGGACAAGAAATGTGGGCAGGGGAGAGGAGTCAGTATTCTCAGGCAAAAAAACACCATTAAAGCAAAAATCACCTCCTGAAGTTTTCTATCTCACGAAATTAGTCAGATGAGACTGGACATATAAAATTCATTGTTTCATCCAACAAATTTTTACTCAGCTCCTTCTACATGACAGGCATACAGAAATTGTTCAATAAACAGAAACAACCAATTGTTTCTTCTCTGTCTCACCTTTTTCCATACAGGCCCAGATCAAGTTTCCCACCAGGGTGCTTGCCTCCCTGCTGTTCTTGGGTTTTTTCAGCCTCACCCATGTCTGAACTTCCTGTGGCAGAGTTCTCAGAAACTGCTCCAACACCAGTTGTTCTATCATCTGCTCCTTGGTGTGGGTCTCTGGCTGCAGCCATTGCCGGCAAAACTGTTGAATTTGGCTCACGGCTTGGTGAGGACCAGTCAGAGACAAATATTGATAATGCCTAAACTTCTGACGAGAAACTTTCAGAGATCCTGGTTTTCTTTTGTGGGTAATCTCTGGTTTCTCTTCTTGACTATGTAGATGAAAAATGCAAGGATTCCTTGTCACGTGTAACATCTTTACAGCTGGGCCCTTTGTAGGACGGAGGTACTCTCAAAGGCAGGCTGCTCGAGAACACACTATTGTGGAAAATGGTAGGCAGAGCTACATCAGACAAAAGGATACCAAGACCTCATGTCCTGCAGATATTACATACAGAGGCTTACTAAATGGCATTATAAGTGGGATGGAGGTGATCTGAAGCAAAGAGAATTTGCTCATTTCACACAAATACCTACATACACATTCATAGACATTGGTGCTCACATAGATACAGATGCTGCTTCAGTCCTATTCCTGGGTCTGGAAAATCCATAGGCAGGCTAGAAGTATGTTAGAAATGGTATGTACTAAAGGAAAAAAGAGACTTCTGTCTCAAGCTACAATGAATTATACTAATGTGATAAACCACAGAAGAAAACATTTTCATTTCTTTTTTTCTTTTTCTTTTCTTTTCTTTCTTTTCTTTTTTTTTTTTAGTGGTACTGGGGGTTGGCTGAACCCTGGGTCTCGCGCTTGCATGCTTTGTAAGTGCTATACCGCTGAACTGCATCCCCAGCCTGTTTTTTTTTTTGTTGTTTTTTTTTTTTTTAACTTTTTGAGAAAGGGTCTCACTAAATTATGTAGATTCCCTCTGGTCTTGAACTTGTGATCCTCCTGCCTCTGCCTCCCGAGTTGCTGGGATTATAGGCATGTGCCCCCGCTCCCAGCTAACATTTTCATTGCAAAAACATATATGAGCTAAAACAATTGTATTGCCAGCTGTGGTGATACACATCTATAATTCCAGGGATATAATTAGAGGCAGGAGGAATGCAAGTTCGAGGTAAGAGGCAACCTGCATGACTCAGCAAAATCCTGACTCACAAATTTAGAAATGGGCTAGGGGTGCAGCCCAGTAGTACAGCACTTGTGAAATATGTATGAGGCCCTGGGTTCAACCCCAAGTTCCAAAAAAAATTATCTAGAGTAGGATATAATACATATATCCTACAAAGATTTGGATTCACATACTATATGAAATATATGAAGAACTCATACAAATAAGTAAGAAAAAGGCAGAGAAAACAAGAGTAAAAAGGTTAAAAGACCTGAATAGCTATTATACAAAAGAAGACTGTTGTGGTAGTGCACTCCTATAATCCCAGTACTTGGGAGGCTAAGGCAGGATGATGAAGGATTGTGAGTTCAAGGCCAGTGTAATATATACATATAGCAAGATCCTGTTTCAAAAAATAAAAAAAAAGATAGCTAACTTAAACTTAGATTGGGGTTCAAGATCATTAGTTATAAGAGATATACACGTTAAAATCACAATGGGACATCACTATATACTTTCCAGAACAAAGTGAAAAAGACAGATAATACTGTTTTCAAGGAGATAGAACCACAGTAGAAAGATATATTCATAAGCTGGGGACTGTCTAGCTGAGGAGGAGGAGGAAGGACAGGACTTGAGGGTGACACTGGGCCTAGCTGAGGAGAGGAGACAGGGCTTAGGGAGACACTGGGCCTAGCTGAGGAGAGGAGACAGGGCTTAGGGAGACACTGGGCCTAGCTGAGGAGAGGGGACAGGGCTTAAGGAGACACTGGGCCTAGCTGAGGAGAGGGGACAGGGCTGAGGGAGAGGTGGGGTCTACCTGAGGAGGGCGGACAGGGCTGAGGGAGAGCGGGGCCTCCAGAGGAGGACGGACAGAAGTGAGGGGTACTGAAGGGAGGGGTGGCGCTGAGGCTGATGTAGTGGCCGGTCCAGGGCAGCGGCCGGGTGGCAGGGCTGGGAGCGGCCGTGAACGGGAGGCCGGCTCTGAGGAGGAGAATGGCGGCCCCTCAGGGCCCAGGGGTGCAGGGACAAAGCCCGTGGAGGCCGCTCTTTCGTCAGCAGGGCTTGGAGTCTGGCCGCCTCCCCTCAGACCCGCCTCCTGCCTTGGGTCCCCCCACAGGGAGTCCCACCCGGCCCTTGCCTTGCGGTCGCTTTCCAGAGGCAAGGCCGCCACAGGCCCGCCACGGTGTCACCGCACGGACCCCACGCCCGCGGCCTTTCCCCCAGGCCGCCCGCTCAGCCCGGCGCTCTCGCGTCCCCTTCCCAGGCCCTCGCATTGCCTCCCTGCCTGGCCGGGGCCCGGGCTGTTCTCGCGCCAGACCTCAGGCACCCGGGGTCTGCGCGCGCTCACCTCGCCCTCCAGAAGCTCTGGCCTGACTGGACCACCGGTGCCCAGGCTTCGCGCCTAAACCCCGTCGCGCATGCGCCTTGGAAGGTCCGCGCCTGCGCACTGCGGACGGCGGGGCACCCACTCCCGCGGCGAAGCCTCGGGAGACTAGAGGATGGCGGAAGGCACAATAGCTCGTGTTACTGGCGTTTCTGTGGCCTGCCTTCAGTGGCCTTCCTTCAAATTAACATTTTAACTTTGTGAAAATAAATAACCAATAAATAGTGAAGATGTCTTCCTGCACGTGTGCCCCATCCTCCAAATGTTTACCCCGATAAACACATAATACCTGTAACCATTTTAGTTGCTTTGAAACTTTCTTCCAGAGTTTCTTCATGGATATATGCAACCAAAGGAACAGCTGGACATACAGTCTAGTGAACTTGCTTTTGATTATTTCCTTTTACCTGACTTTAAAAATCACTAATTTTGAAAGTCAGGTAGCTGAGCAATAGATTACTAGTTTCTCACTGGCTCGCTCATTTAGTCACCTCTTGAGTCGTGAGGATAACAGTTGCCTAGGTTACTTTTCAGAGGCTTGAAGGCTGCTTTGGTTGAAATCACTCACTTTGACCTGTGTGGATGTGTGACATTTTCATATCAGAGGCTGGCCACCAAGCCTTCAACTCATGGGCCTTTGGCAATATTGAAGATCTAAACAATAACACGTATATTGATATACTTTATACAACACATACATTTACTACTACATTTAATTATGTAGTTGCATAAGTGTACATATATTTGCATAAATCATTGTAGTCTCATTTCTTTTTTTAAACAATAGGTGGCACACTTTACACACTGTCTGTGTCTTCTGTTTTCACTCACCAGTATATCTTGGGGAGATTTTCATATTAGTACAAGATGATATGCTATGACCTAATTTATTTAATCAGCTCCTCATGGCTGATCAGTGGTTTTCAATCTTCTGTGACTACAACCTGTGCCATCCTGCAGACCAAACCTTTAGCACATGTACCATTGAAGGACAGTGAACATCCAAATTTTAGCTCAGGGCATACATACAAAGACATATCTACACACACACACACACACACACACACACACACACACACACACACACACACTCCAGGGAAACTTTGGGAAACCCAGAGTCAAGTTCCAGGAAACCGCCCCCCCCCCAAAATCAGGCCAGCATGTCCTAAGGCTTGACCTTCCTCTAATACTGGTCTTCACTTGAGTCCTACTCACCTGCCTCCCACTAAAGGAAACTCCTTCCCCCTTTCATGGGCCTCTCTTCAGGCCAGCCCCAGATCCTCAGTTCCCTCTGGTCTTTTCTCCTGTTCATAGCAGGAGAAATCCAGGGAATAAGAGTTACCACAGCTCAGAAAACATCAGAGAACTGCCAGCCTCCCTGCAGACAACTGCAAGAATCTTCCTCATGGCTCCACAGAGGCACCCCAAACACAATGAGCTTGCTTCCTCACTGGGAATCTTTATCCTGGCCCTCAGATGGATCCTGTGGCCAGATGGTCCCCACTTAGTGCTCCTTCCCTGGGCCAAGAAGCCAGTTTGCTCTGCAGCAGTTGTCCTCCAGATCTGGGTGGGCTCTGACTTGCTGCAGACTTCACTTCTGTCACCTATCTGCTAGGCAGGGGCCAAGAGAGCTGCCTCAGGGAGCCACATGTGCTATTGAACCCTTGAAATACTGCTTGTCTAAATTGGAATGAGCTGTAAGCATAGATGTGTACAAGATTTTGAAGACTTAATAAAAATATAAAATAACTCATTAACACTTTTTAATAGAATTCATGTTGAAATAATATTCAACTATCTTAGGTTAAAGCATGTGACTAAAATTGATTTTATCTGTTGCTTTTTAAACTTTTAAATGTGGCTAATAGAAAATTTAAGATTACTTTTTCAGTTTATCATTGTAGTTCTGTTGGACAGAACTGACCTAGAAGTAGGCACCAAAGGACTGATGGGTGGCTCTGCTCCATGCAGTGACCAATGGCCTGGGCTTTTTCCAGTACACACTTCACTATCCCTCAGCTTCATAACAACAGATGGTGACTGGAGATCCAGCCGTTTTAGTCATATTCCAGACAGCTGGAAGGCAGAGAGGATGAAGAAGAGGCAAAAATTTTCTGTCCCTTTTAGAATGATGGTTTCTTACTGTAACCCTTCATTGGTCATAATTTAACCAAATGGCCTCCTAGATACAAGAGAATGAGAAATGCTGTCTTTATTTCAGGTAGCGAGGTCCTGGATAAAAAAATCAGAGTCTGTAATAACAGAGGAGAAATGAGAAGTGAGTATCAGGGAAACATGGCTTTTGTCAGAGTGGCAAAAACTTCTAATACTACAAAGTGTTATATGGTGAAAACTATGTCCTCCCTCCAATTCGGGTCACCCCGCCACCTTGTTCCCCTTCCTAGGGCCAATCTTTGCAAGTATAAATAATTTCTTGTGTGTGCTATTAGAAATAATATTTACTTTTTATTCACTCACTTCTTTATGTGTTTAATTATATATGTGTGTGTATAATTGCCATCTGCTTCTCCCCTCTTCATTTTTACCCAAATGATAACCTATTATGCATTCATTTTCCTTCATTCCATCATTCCTTCATTCTTTCCTTCTTTCCTTCTTTCCTTCCTTCCTCATCTATCACACTAATATATTTTGGAATACTCACTATATAGTCTACACATAACTGTCTTATTCTTTTTCATACTCCCCCAAATGACTTTGCCATAATTTGTTTCGCCAGTGGATGGACATTTGGTATGGACATTAGGTTGCTTCTTGTCTTTTTCCACTACAAACGATACTGGAATGGCCATCGTTGTACATATGTCACAGCACATGAGTGGAAACTTATCAGCACAATATTTAGAAAGGGAATTACTGCATCAATGAGTATGTCCTTTTCTAAATTAATTTTAAGTATAGGTATGTGCCATGCTACATTTGGGAATTACTAAAAATTCATCTAGAGTTCAAATTTAAGTGGGACTTCTGTATTTCACTGGCATCCCATCCTCTGTGTGTGGAGGGGATGATTTAACCCTGTGCCTTCAACTTGTCACTTCATAAAAGTGAGAACAATAATGACTAAATATGAGGAATAGTAAATTCTCACATGCACGTCAGCTGACTAAGACAGTGCCTGAGATGTAGTGTGTGCCAGAAATGTGTGGGCTTCATTTTACTGCTAATTGGTTGGTGAGGACTGTGAGATCACTTCCTCCATCCCCACCTTAGGTTCCTGAATTACTGTTCCTGCAAGTGGTGAGCCCTCTGCCCCAAATATTCCTTCCCCACAAGCCTGGCTTCTGGGAGTGGGCTGGCCTTCTGAACAAGACAATAGAGGTTGATGCAGAAGACCCACAGGTAACTGAGCTTCATGCTTCAGAGCACCAGAGGCACAAAGGGGTCAGGGGTGGTTGTGTTGCCAATCAGCTGGCTGGAGTCTTTTTGCTCAACCCAGAGAGGAATCATGGGTAGGCGTGAAGATTTTCCAGTGCTGGTAATTGACAGTTTTGGTAACCCTTGGCTTCTAATAGCAGTGATCAATGGTGGCAGACAACCATGAGCAACAGCAGATGGTTCCCTCTAGGTTACAGCTCTCTTGCAGTCCTTGGGTAATAGGTCCCTTATCCCTACAGTGACAAGTGTTACCGCTATTGTGCAGGCCTAGGAAGTCAGGATTCTTTAGCCCTTGACAGCAGCTAGTTTTACAGCTCCTAGGCCGACAGTGTCTGAAACTCTTGGCCCTTAAGATTTGGCAAGAATCTGGAACCCTCCAAGCAACCAGATGCAACTAGTTTCTCTTCTCTGTCTCTTTACAGCCTTCTTTCCTTCTTCTCCCTCAGCTCTCTGCCCTCCCTCAACTTCTGTTTCCTTCCACGACTCCTTGTTGTTTCTTCCCTGGCTGCTCTCTATAACTCTTCAGTTGCCTCTCCTCACTATTGCTGCTATCACTGCTGCCACCACTGGGCTGTGGCTCCTGCCACTTTGCCATTGCTGCCACTCCTGCTGCTGTTGTTACTGCTACCATTGCCACAGCTGTTGCAGCTCCTGCCACCACCACCCCGCCTTTCTCTTCGTGTTACTAGCTCAGCTGCTCTACTAATGATGGAGACCAAAAGTAAGCAAGGAAAGACCACTTGTGAGAAGCCTTTTATTGGGTTTAACTTTACAACTCCAAGGGAGGCAGTACAGGAAGGTGTCTCCCAGATGGCTCACCGAATGAGCTGATCAGTGTGCTTAGATACCCAGAAAACAGGTATTAGCACCAATTGCAGGAGACCTTCATGCAAATGAAGAATTGTGTTCACACCAATCATGACATGGTCCCTTTGGCACCACTCACAGCAATTCCTCTACTGGGCCACCTGGGGAAGTGTTCATTCTCTGGTCCAGGTGGAATTGGTTGCAAGGAAAGTCTAGCAAGAGCTGTTTGAAATGGACATGGCTGGGGCCACACCTTCAGGAGCCAGAATTGTGCTTGTGCAACAAGAAGCTGCAATTGTCATATGACTTCCTTTAAGGCAACCACAGAGTGTTCAAAACAGTCAGTACTGGCATAAGTGTAGTCCAGCTGGCTGCTTGACTGATAGTCCTTTGCTCAAGGCAGCCAGGGAACCAGGAAAAAGTCTAACAGCTATGAACTGGGGAGTCAAATTGCCCCTTCCCCAATATCTTTGCTCATTTACAGGAAAATAAACATTGAAAGGAGTGCTTATAATAATAACTTATTGTTAACATGAATAGTGATTTTTAAGAGTGTTTAATAGTGCCCCAGGGAGAGGTAGGTCCCCCTAATCTAGTTCAGTTTGGGATCAGGGCTAGGTCCTGGCAGAACTGTTAGATAGACAATAATCCCCAGGCACCAGGGTAATCTCCCTCAGGGACTCATGTTCACATTCCTACTCACAAGGGCATGCTTCAGAAACTTGAAGACATCTCTATGGCTTTGCAGGCCTATTCTAGAAAACTCAGAGCCAGTTGCAGATCCCTGCCCACCCCATAAACATATCACATGTTCCATAACATGCAGACTATACATGCAGAGTGGGGTGAATCGCTGCAATCAGACACTCCAAACCTCCAGGTCACCCTCCCACATGCAGATCTCACTGTGGACCCCAGGACCCACCTCTGCCTTGCAGGGGACCTCTCCCCAAGGCTTCCCCTTGCAGATGTTGCTCCCAGCACCTGCTTACAGCTTGGCACCTGTGCATATTCACTGCAGGTGCCTGAAACCCTTTTTCAGGTGCCATTCTAGCAGCAGATCTTCATAGCATCCTCTGCAAACCCCCAAGTGCTCCATGCCCCAAAACTATTCTCAGGGTCTCCCCGACAAAATCATCCTACTATGTCCCTTGCAGGTGGGTTCATAGCTGGCCTCTCCTCAATTGACTTGTCCAGAGTCCTGGAGGCCTCCTAGACCCCCTGCTTCCCCCCTCAGACCCACTTGTGCCCCAGGTCATACTGGAGAAACTTGCTGCCCCTGTGGTCACCCCACAATCCTCTGGTCACTTCTGTCCTTATTCCTGGAGAGGCAGGATACACTGAAGGTGGGGGTGTTATGGCAGCTCAGACAGCACTGAGACCCACTGGCTTGCTCCAGGGATTCTGAGTCAGCTTCAGATTGCACCCCACACTCTGACCCCAGGTCGCAGATGCCTCTTATCTCCCTCTTGCCTGTCCCTGAGCCTTCTAGTGGTTAGTGTGGAAGCCCCAGTCACTCCCTCTTTGACACCAGTCCCAGCCTCCTTGGCCCCTCCTAGTCTACCCTGGTGTCTAGAATGTCCATGCAACCCCATATCCCCCACAACCCAGAGACTCCTTTGGAACTATTGTGGCCGCACTGTGCTGCCTGAGTGCTATTGCTGGAGACTGTCTGCTGGGGCCTCCACCTGGCATTGGTGACCTCCACCCCTGCCTTGGTGGCCACGTAGCACAATCCCTCTGCCGTGTGCCCCCATCAGCATCCCAGCCCTGAGCTCAGGTGGCTGCTTCTGAGCTGAAGCCACAGACTATCCTCCTGCGCCAGGCCCTGGGCAGGAGAGGGTGGCCTGCTCAGTGTGTCTCCCTGGCGCTCTGGCAAGGCAGGCTCAAGAAATGTGCAGGAAATGCAATGGAAAAGAGCAGACGAACGGATGGGCCTCAGAGAAGCTCAGAGAACCACCCCTTCCACCACCATACATTGGGATTCAAGGGATCCCAATATGTCTGAGACAGAGAATAGGCAGGGTAAGTGCTCGCAAGAGTTTTATTGTTATCAGGGGGCTGAGAATCAGGCAGTGTCTTCCTTCGTGTTAACCTCCAGCTTCCTGCATCACTGTCCCTGTTGCAGAGATTGTGCAACTGGGCTTCTCTCTAGCGCCATCCCCAAGAGTCCAACCTCTTCAAAAGATTATAAAAGCGATATGTGCTTATGGTAATGACGTAAGTACAAAAAAGGATGAACAGGTCCCCGACCCCCACCCCACCCCACCCCTCACAGAAGTCTCACTAGGATCCTCCTTCTGGATTCATCTGAGGAAAAAAAAAAAAAAACTCATTCCCCTAAGGTAGGGAAGCAAAGGCACCTGGAGACCTTGTTTCCTCAATGTGGAGAATGCTCTTGTCTTTTGAAAGAAATTCAAGACAAAGATATGCACAGAGAGTCAGAGATAAGAGATCTGAAGGAGTCCCATCTGCATCCAGCTCTTTGTTCCAACTGCTGAGGTTCACAGCTCTGTCAAAGATCCTTCAGCAAGGAGCCCTCCAAGATGCATGGGTCCATAGTTTCCTTTTGTTGCCTTGGTTCCACTTCAGCTGGTATGAGTTTGGTTCTTGTTATTTGCAACCAAAAGGATTGTGGTGAATATATGCAGTTACATTCTGCCTTTATGCTAGAGGAAGCCCCTCCACATGTCCATCCCTACCCCCACACAAATGTTTCACAGATAAAAACAACCCACAACAAAAAGTATCCACCATAGGTGTAACCCCACCCCCCAAAACAAAAAATAAACAAACAAACAACAACAACAAAAAACCACTCTAGCCCTACTCCTGACATCATTTCCAGAAGTAGGAAGCCTTATAACCAGAGATGGATCCCACCAGAATCTGTGGATATCTTCATCCACAGTCTCTCCACCTTCAACCTAAGATATCTGTGGACCCTCCAGCCCTTCTAGAGCCAAGAAGGGTTGGAAGGAAAATGTCCTGGAGAAGGTAGAAAGAATCCAGAGGGCCTGGGTTTATTGCTATACCCTGGCTCTCAACTCCACAGGCTACATCTGAAGCAAGTGCAAACCATTATGGAGCATTCCACCTTCTGCCTCTGATGGCGTGAAAAAGGAGGCAAAGGTAGATTCTGATCTTATCATCTGTTGCCCAGTTACCTGTCAAAGCATTTCAAAATGTGGGCAGCATCCTGTGATGGTTAAAAAAATTGATTTAGAAGGTTTTGATTGGTATTTTTTGAGTGAGAAAGGATCAGTGCCTGTGATTAATAAGGAAAGTAGTGGTTATGAAATTTGTGATCAAAAGTGCACAAACACACAGCCACATGCACATATGAACATATGTATGTGCATATACATATGTGGCATGTATGGGCTGGGGTTTAGCTTAGTTGGTAGAATGCTGCTCTGCATACTTTGAGGCCCTGGGCTCGATCCTCAGCACCACAAAATTGGGAGAAGAACATGGCATCCCACTCCCAAAGCAATCCTGAAACAGTAAGCCATTGAAAACCCTATGTACAGCAAAGAAGCACTGACATAGTGCCAGGCATGGCACAGTGTCGAGGAGTATATTGTTCTATTATATATATGGTTGCTATAAGTCAGACCCAACTCTGTGGCACCTAAAAACAACAACAAGGTGGCATGTACTGGAATGCAACATCACATATCTTCTACATTGAGAGTTACAGGCACAAGAGTTCAAGTTAACTTATTTCTTTTTTTGACCACTTCCTAGTTCATTCCAGTTTATCAGTCATTCAGAGGTTGTTGGCCAACATATTCTATCAAGGGTCACAGAGCAAACAGTTTCAGCTTTATGGGCCATCAAGTCTCTGTTCCGCCTTGGTATTCCCAAAAGCAATGAGTATGGCATGCACCAAAAGCTTTCTTTACAGCAGGTTGTGGCTGGATCCTCCCAGTCCATCCACTTTCCTGATTTAGTCACTTCTGACCAAGTTCCTACCATCCTAAACCCAAAGGATCTGTCCAAGATCCCTCCAAGATGCACATGTCCATAATTTCCTTTTGTTGCTCTGTTTTCATTTCAGCTAGTTTGAGTTGGGTTCTTGTTATGTGCAACCAAAACAGAAAGCTAGACCTAAATGTAAACACATATTTTTTAAAAAGACATTTTGTGAAAATTCAAATAATGTCTATTTGAAAGAGTGCAACATAAAAATAGCAACAGAGTCCTGCAAAATTAGAAGCAATATTTTTAAGAAAAGCATAAGCTCTCAATAGCCTTGGTTTTCTCACCTAAAAATTGAGGACCTTAATAGTTCCTATTTCACAGAACTCTGGTGAGAATTAGCTATGATAATCCATGTAAAAAGCTCAGCATCATGCTTGACAGGAAAAAAGTGCTCAATAAATGCTTGCACTTATTAGTAATGTCAGTAAGCTACTGGTCACTCTGCCCCAGGTACAAAGGAGGTGTCCTGTGGGTGGGGCACAGGTCAACTTGAGACCTGAAAGTGCCCTGAACATCACAGGCCCTGAGACATTCACAAAACTTATAAAATGCTACATTTCATGGCAAGGAAAGTAGGAATTCAGTGTTTCAAAGCTGTACCCCATTTTCTCACTTTCTCAGGGGCACCTTGTGTGATACTTCTGATAACTGAGATCTAAACCAATGATGAATAGAATTTCCTATGATGTAGGAACATTCTCAATCTCTTATGCCCTGTACAGTAGCCACTGGCCAATTGGCCACTGAAAGATTGAACTGTGGCTGATAAAACCAAGAGAGTGCATTTAAAATTTTACCTTATGTTGATTACTTTAAGTAGTCACATGTACTTAGTGGTTACTGTCTTAGCACAAAAACTCTACACAAATACCTTCTTAAATTCAATTACTCACAGGGCTTTTGCTCAAGACAGGGGACAGATCATTCTTTGTTGTTGGAAGGTAAGCGAACCTAACTGGTACACTGTAGAGTGTTTTTAAGCATCCTTGGCCTCTATCCATAGACGCCAGTTGCCAATAGCACCTTTAAGTTGGGGAAACCAAAAATGTCTCCTTATATTGCACAAATGTTCCAGGTCAGGAAAATTAAAATGACCTCTCTGTAGAGAACTACTGCTCTATAAGAAAACCGTTGCTGAGAAATGAAGGAAATGTTCATTGTAGTTTTCTTTATCTTGACTTCACTGGTGGCTATGAAGGTAGGAGTTCTAGCTAATGGCTCTTTTGCACACCAGGAGGTCACTGTCCCTTTCTAGCATGAATTTTCTGGTGGTGAATCAGGGCAGCCAGGTGTCTGAAGGCTTTCCCACATCGAGTGCATGGATCTGGCCTCTCTTCAGAGTGGATTCTGCAGTGATTATTCAGGGTGGTCTTGTCAGTGAAACCTTTCCCACACTCAGTGCACACATAAGGCTTCTCCCCAGCATGAAGCCTCTGATGCCTTTGGATGCTTGACTTACATCGGAAGGCCTTTCCACATCCTTTACACTTATACAAGGAATCCTCCCTGTGCCTCTTCTGATGCTTGATAACGGCTGCCTTGCTGGGGAAGACTTTCCCACACTCTGGGCAGTCCTCTTGGGCCCCAGGCACATGAATCTGCTTGTGTTCTGACAGGTGAGTGCCATTTCGGAAGTGCTTCCCACACTCTTCACACTGGTAGGGTTTTTTCTCTTGATGGAGTCGCTGATGCTCTGAAAGATGTGAATTGACCCTGAAGGATTTGCCACACACTCGACAGCGGTATGGCTTCTCTCCAGTATGGATCCTCTTGTGCTCCTTCAGGGATGAGCTGCGGCCAAAGCATTTGTCACACTCCCCACACTGGTAAGGCTTCTCGCCAGTGTGTACCCGGTGGTGGCGACTGAGCTTTGAGCTCTGCTTGAAGGTTTTCCCACACTCATCACATTTGAAGGGTGTCTCCCCTGTGTGGGTCCTGACATGGCTGTTGAGGGTGGAGCTGCTGTTGAAGGCTTTCCCACACTCCTTACACTTGTAGGGTCTCTCTCCTGTATGAATTCGGTAGTGTGTGAAGAAGTATGAGCTGTGTCTAAAGGACTTCCCACAGGTGTCACACTTGTGAGGTTTCTCTCCTGTGTGGATACGCTCATGCTCCACAAGATGAAGGGTCTGGTTGAAGGTTTTCCCACATTCCTTGCACTTAAAATGATTCTTACCTATTCTTTTGACCTGACGCTTTGCAAAGACCGTAGTATTTTGTGTTTTTCTTTGAGGGTCGTTTTCGGGGATCTTCTTTATCTGAGGTGTGTTTGTTGGTGTTGTGGTTATAGTTTGAGTCAAAAGTTCCCTCAAGGTTACAGTTGCATAGCTTTTCTTTTCAAGGGAGGTTTTTTCAGGTGATTCTGTGGTTGGCTTTGGGTCACATTTCTGCTTGTCCTGAGATGGAGTTTCCTTACTTTCCAATTCTTTTTCTGCTGTTGTACTCTTGGGTTCATCCCTTTGGACTATTTTCTTTTCCTTATCCTGACGTGGTGTTTTAGATCTTCGTGGCTTCCGATTTTTTGTCTTCAGTTTACGACTTGTCTTCTTGCCTAAAGGAGAATTAGAATGTAAACATCTGTTTCATGTCTTTTTGAGTTTTTGATTTAAAATGTTTAATTGGATTATAACATATGTACAAAAGTACACAAATATAAAGTCTTAGGTTTGCTTAACGTTCACAAAGTGAACACATTCATGTCCATAGCACCAAGGTTAAGATCACAAATGGACAAGCATAATTCTCACTCCCAGTCTTCACTCAATTTTTTCCCAATAATTATCCTCTCCCCTTTGGAAAATCATGACCCTGACTTCTAACAGCACAGATTAGCTTTATGTTCATGCATTTCACATAAGTGTAACTATATTATGCACCATTTAGTGTCTGGCTTTTTGCATGCAATACTATGGTTGTGAGATCCACTTGAATTGTTTTCTGTCACAGTAAATCATTCATTTGCATTATTTGTAGTATTTCATTGTGTAAACATGCTTAAATATATTTAATTATTTTATTGTTTATGGGCATTTGAGTAGACACCAGTTTTAGGTATTATGAATATAGATGCTAGGAACATTGCTGCATACATTTTGGTAAGAATACGTATGCATTTCTATGGAGTACATAGCCAGGAGTGGCATTGTTAGGGTACTGAGTTGAGAATGCATTTGTACAATTCCAGTGGATATTGCCTAAAAGTTTTTTCTCCTAAACAATTTACACTTCCATCAGCACTCCATGAGAGTCCTAGTTGCTACATAGCTGCTGCTGCTGCTGCTGTTGTTGTTGTTATTATTATTATTATTTTGTAGTACTAGGGGGTTGAACCCAGGGCCTTACACATGCTAGGTAAGTGCTCTATTAATGAGCTGCGTCTCCATCCCCTTTACACTTTTTCAAATTTTGAGGCAGGGTCTCGCTAAGTTGCACAGACGGCCTTTGGCTTTGAACTCATGATCCTCCTACCTCAGCCTCTTGAGTCACTGGGATTATAGTCATACACCATGGCACCTGGCCATATTTGTTATTGACTGAATGCTTGTGTCTTCCTGAAACTCATATTTTGAAATCCCACCCCCTTATGTAATGGTATTAGAAAGTGGGGCTCTTGGAAGGTAATTTAAGTCATGAGGATGGGACCTCATAAATGGGATTTTTTTTTCTATTAAGAGGACAGAGATCTGCTTAGCTCTCTTTCCACTATGTGAGCAAACAACAAGAAGTTGGCAGTCTGCAACCTAAGAGCACCCATCCCAGAACCTGATCATGCTGATGCCCTGAACCTGGATATGAGAAACAAATTTATGTCATATTATGTTTATATAGACACCCATCTTTCTTTGCTCTAGCAACCAATGATGCCTAAAACAACATCCTTGCCAATGCTCACATTTCTCATTTAATTCATTTTGGAATGGTATCACTGGAAGCTGATTTAGAAAGCACAAAATTAAGCTGGATAGATTATAAATATCAAAAAGACTATAACTAGGGAAGTAAAAGCTGGAGTAAGAAAGAGGATTGCTATTTTGTAACAATTACCACTTGTTAATATTTGGGGTTCTTGTTAAATGCATGTATTAGCTAGGTGTGGTGATACCTGCTTATATTCTCAGCACTTGGGAGGCTGAGGCAGAATGATAATGAGTTTGAAGTCAACCTCATAGTGAGGTTGGCTACGTAGGCTACATAGCGAGATCCTGTCTCAATCTCCCTGCAAATACATATATTGTCTTAATAAAAAAAGTATATATTATTGACATTCCAAACATGGTGGGTAATAATTATGTGCCTTGGGAATGTGCTATTGTTTTTCTAGCCAACAGAGGGCTATGGAACTGGTAATAATATTTTAAAACAGATGAGCCTGCTCCAAAGAAATGCTGTAAATATTTTTTTAATCATTAAGATGTTAACCGTGCACATAAAGATGAAAGTTAAAGACTTCTACTTGAAGCAATAATTGAAAAACAATGGAGAAGGAGCCATTACAAAGGTCTGGAGTCAGGCTTTTTGTCACCTGTAAACCTAGAAGCCTGATACAGTGGATGTGGGGGAAGGAAGAAGTGTGGGAATGAGAATGTGAATGGAAACGTTTCTTGGGCTGGAAGAATGGGAAAGTTTTCCTGCAAGGAATCATATTCAGTGGCCTTAGCCCTTCTCCCCGAGCCCCTTAGCATGACGGGGATTATGGAGGACTTCCTGCAGCATCATTAGCAATGTCCCTCTGACTCACCTCTGGAGATGTCACGTTTTTTGCTTCCCTTATCATTTTGCTGGGGCTCTTCAGGGTCAGTACTCTCCTTGATGCAAGGCTCAATCCCTTGTTCCAACCTGGTGATCAACTTTGGTTTGAGAAAACAATGCCCCGCTACACAGAAGAAAAGAAGTGTTGCATGCCTCTCAGAGTCCCTTTCCAAACCAAATGTTTGCATATAAAGAAGATGGTCAACAGTATGATACAAAGGACAGCTAGCTAGAACACAGAGGCACCTGCTTCCTCAGCCTTGTCTTGCCCCACCTCACCATCCCATCAGCTCATACTTCTGTTGATGGGGATCCTACAGTTCTCAGGTAGAAAAAGCCCACCTCCATGCAGCATGTCAGCCAATCAGCCCATTCCTGGACCCACTAGCCATCAGAATTGGTTTAGCTGCATTCATGTCACTTAAACCAGATTCAGTCACAGTGAAGGTAAGAAATTGGTAGAGGGACACCCAGTATCAACACATTCCACCTTTCTTGCTGCAAGTAAATTAATAATTTGAAGGTGGGTATGGTGGCTCATACCTGTCATCCCAGCAACTCAGGAGGAGGAGGAAGCAGAAGGATCACAGGTTCGAGGCCAGAAGCAGCCTGCATAACTTACCAAGACCCTGTCCCACGATAAAAAACAAAAAATGGGCTGGAGGTACAGCCCAGTGGTAGAGCACATGTAAAGTACGTGTGAGACACTGGGTTCAACCCCCAAGTACAAGAGAAAAAAAAGCCCTTGAGCTTCTGGTATGGCTGGAAGCTCCACTGAGATTGTGAGCAGGCCCATGCTTAGGATGAAGCCAACATCATTAAAACTCCAGTGTCTGAACTTAATCCTAGGGCACAGCTTGTCCAAGCCTTATGCAAAGCTCATAGCCTTTCAGAGTGGAGTCCAATGGACTCTCTTGTGCCCAAACTGAACTATGAGGAGGTTATCCTTACCCAGGGAGACCAAGTTCCTATAGTTCTCCAGCATCACATCCTTGTACAGGTCCTTCTGAGCAGGCTTTAGAAGCTCCCACTCCTTCTGTGTGAAGTACATGGCTATATCCTTGAAGATCACTGCTCCCTGTAACACCATGTTGCATAAAGCCGAAGGGAATACAGACAGACGAAAGGATGGATCACATTAAACTTCATGAACCATGAGTTTATTGGGGTTTTGTACAAGGGTGAGGGTAACTTGTGGATAGTCCTTGGGTATAGCTATGCCAAGAGGAAGAATCCCTCCAAGAAGTTCCCACTGAGATGTCCCAAAGTTGTACCACCATCAACTCCCTCCCAGCATTGGGTTTACTTACAGGAATGGTCCTCTCTCCCTCCCAAGTGGGTTTACTTATGGGAATGTTTTTTTCTCCCTCTCAAGTGGGCTTACTTACAGGAGTAAGTGTGACTTTCCTGTAGCCTCACCGACAACTATACCACTGTTGAGTTCCATGCCCAGACACTTCTTATATAATTAACCCTCATAGGCCACTGGGGCATGATGGGCTAGTGATTGGCACCTCAGGGGAGGGTCTTATGGAGGTCTAGTGAGGGTTTTGGGACTCTCTTCCTCCCTCACTTCAAGAGGGAATGTTAATAGCTCCATTTTCATCACAAAAGGCCTAGCTAATCTGTATAGTTTTGCTCCTTTTGTTGCCATGGTTATAGGGCCACAGTTCCCTGAAGTCACCCAAGGTGTTCCATATCATGATAGTCAAGATGGAGATCACCATGCCTCCAGGCCATGTCCAATCTGGAAGAACCAGCTACACAACACATCAAATCCACTCCTGCTCACCTAGGGACTGGTCCTTCCCCTGGCCCAGGAGAGGAGGAGAAAAGGAGTAGAAGTTTCGGGTGTGTTCAGAGTTCTGCATCCTGGTAGACAGCAAATGTAGCTTCAGTTCCTCCTATATCACCATGTAGCACCCTCCCTTTCAGAACCTAAGCTTGACGTGGGACTTGTTTTGGCCAGTGGGATGTTGATAAATTGTGACATAAGCAGAAGCTTGAAAGATGCTTGAAGCTAGGCAGTGCTCTTGCCATATCTCTACTGTTGCCAGGAGAAAGAACATGCCCACATTAGCCTGTTGCAGCATGACAGATATGTGCAGCCAAGTCCTCCAGTCTCCCAGAGAAACCAGCTCAGATGAGCTGACAACCAGATTTCTCTCAGACACAGAAATGAGCCCAGTAAGGGCAAGAGAGCCACCTAAATAACCCCATAGGAATGTGTGTCCTTGAAGTTTTACCGATGTTTGTTATGCAACATTGTCATGGCAACAGATAATGGCAGCATGCATATCACAAATGCTCATGTGGTATTGAAGAGGTGACTGAATGGATGGTATGGCATGTTTAAAACATCCACTCCTAGAAGAGGCTTTTGCACATAAGTTGTTTGGCCATTTGGGAATCTCCCAGTATCCATATCTGGGAGATAGATACCAACGATGGTTTGGAGCACAGACTCAGACACCAGACTTACTGAAATTGAATTGTGGCTTCGCCACTACTGAAGACAAATGACTTAAGCCCTCTCTGCTTCTAATTTTATAATATATAAAATAGGGATAATAACTGTATCTACCTTTGAGGGTTATTGTGAAGATTAAATGGGTAAATGTAAGTAAAGAAATTCGCTCAGTATCGGGCACATGGTCAATGTAAGAAATGTTCACTGTTGTTCTAAGTATTTGTTTAAAAAGTAGGGGGATCCTAGTCAATGGGAGACTGATATAGGCTTGAAAAGTCATTTTATTCATTAATGTATTTATCATGGCCTGGTGCTGAGCATGAGTTAACCTAACAGACCAGGGCTGTGTGCATTACAGTATCCATTATCCTTTGCGTTATAATAGAAAGTATAAGTAAGTGCATGGCTGCTCAGGCAAAGACTACATTTCCCAACATCCCTTGTGGCTAGGTGTGGTCATGTGATTGTGTTGCTGCCAATGGCACGTAAGAAGTGGGAGGACCAAGCCAGACATGGTAGCACACCCCTGTAATTCCAGAACTTGGGAGGCTGAGGCAAAGAGGATCAAGAGTTTGAGGCAAGCCTGGCCTACACAGCGAGACCTTGTCTCAGGAAATTAAATGAAATAAATTTTTTAAAAGAAGAAGTGCCAGGTCCATCTTTGCTTTTAGAAGGACCAAAATATGTCTTTTCTTTCCCACAGCCCTCCTTCCTCTGGGCCAGAATGTAGACTGAATGTGAACTGAGGCTCATCAGACTTGTAAGGAAGAGCAACACAAGATGAAAGGAGCCTGGGTGGTCAACCGCATGGAGCTACCACTACTCAGTCCTAGATGTTCACACACGCACTATCACACCAGAGAGAACTCAACTTCGTTCTATTCAAGCAGCTGCGTTTACGATTCTCACACAATGACAGCCAAACCTGTGTCCTTCAGGGACTCACAGTGCATAGCAGGGAGCAGAGAGACATGGGCACAGCCTCGGGGACATCACAGTGTGACGTGGAAGGTGCTAGAGAGGCAGAGCATGCTGACAGAACATCTCCATGTGTATATTCTCAGGAACTCTAGGAAAGGCTTGAAAGAGGAGGCAGTGTTTGAGCTGAGTCTCCAAGGATGACCAGGAGTCTGAGGCAGAGCAGAGCACAGCAGAAGTCATCGTGAAGGAAGTGAAAGCCAAAGCAAGTGGAATGGCTTAAAGAGGAGGGAAAAGAGAAAGAAGGGTAGGTTAGTACAGAGGCTGGAGTTGGCTTTCCCCAGCGTAGGGTGGAGCCCATGGGCTCCAGGCCAGCCGCCTGGGTTTGAATTCTGCCTTACCCATATTCATAGCTGGGGATTCTTGAGCAAGTGCCTGCCCCTCTCATTGTTTCCACATATATAAGATGGGAAGAATAGCTAATAGTATTGCCTCTTAGGGAAGGGTGAGGACTCAACAGTTTAACCCAAGCAAAGCCCTGATAACATTTTGTCACTTAGAGCTGGAAACACATTAGCTGCTATTTAACCTCTATTTCCTTAGCTAGCTTTCTCCTTCCTTCCTACCTTCCTTCCTTCCTCTTTCTCTTTTTCTTCCTTTTCCTGCCTGCCTTTTTTTTTTGCAGTACGTGAAGTTTAAACCTGGGGCCTCACACATACTTTGCAAGTGCTCTATCACTGGGATGCACTCCTAGACCATTTTTTTAAAGCTCGAGACAGGGTCTCATGTCTGGCCTTGAATCTGCAATTTACCTGTCTCTGCCTCCCAAGTCCCTGGAATGACAGGCATGAGCCACCACACCTGGCTCTTTAGCTGGTTTCTTAAAAGTAGCTGCTTTTGTAAAAATGTCATTCCTTTTTTCTCAATATATGGCCCCTGTCAAAGAGTTGGCATTTGGTAAGCAATAAGTGGCCATAGCAATTTCTGCTAGGACAATTCTTCTACACAGTGGGTTACTCAGTATCTACTCTTCTCCATATTAATGTGCATGCTTCCATGTATTCCCAAGGGGCAGCCTCTGTTGTTTCTCCATTTATAAAAGAGGAAACTGAGGCAAGAATGCTCCAGTAATTTTCCTTACTCATTAGGATCAGAAATGGGGGTTAGAGGGTCGGGATTAGAAGTGAATCTAACCTTCTCCAGGAACAGAAATTTCTGATCATTTATATTACAGACACTTCCATAACAGGCATGTTCTAAGAACTGCACAAATCTGCATTAACTTAACCCTTGTAATAACTCCATGATGGGCTACTGGTACCAGCTCTATTTTGCAGATGAAGGAATTGAGGCACAGAGCATCCTTGAGCAAGTGACCCAAGGAAATAGCCCAAGATCAGATTACTGCTAGTGGCAGGATTCGAACCAGGCAGTCAGCTCCAGAGTTTGGGATCTCAGCTTCACAAGGGTGGCATTTTCGGCAGGAAGGCCTGGTAGATGGGAGGGTTGGGCCTCTGCTCTGTGCCCCTTGAAGTACCATCCTTCCTCTAGTCTGGGTTTTCTCAGCCTTGGGACTACTGCCATTCTGGGCCAGTTCATTCCTTATTGAGGTGGGGAGGGCTGACATGTGCTTTCTAGCAGCGTTCCTGACTTCCACTCAGTAGATGCCAGTAGCACAATCCCTCTAATTGGGATAACCAGAAATGTTTCTACACATTGCCAAATGTCCCCTTGAGGGAAAATTGCTCCCAGATGAAAAACCACAGCCTTATTCCATAAGGAGCTTTCCCTGCCTTTAGGGATAGGCATGTGACCTAGGCTGGGCCAATAAAGGTCTTGCATCCCTCAGCTGTTGATTGGTTTGGCAGTGGTAATGTGACTCATAATGGACCCATTTTCCAATCAATAAGTTATTTTCTTGATCAAAAGTACCTCCCCATTGACTGCTTATTAGTTGCAAGGGGAAAATCAGAAAGTATTCAGTGGCAAAAGCAACTACCTTGACCAGGTGGATCAGAAGGTGTGTCACCAATGATAGCATACAAACCTTGTGTAGCTTCAAATGTGGGATCCTGAGGAGACATGACCACCTGTGTGACATTACGGGCAGGAACATATAAACTGAATCTAACTCCCAGGAAAATGTCCCATGGAACCCTCAAAGTGCATCAGGGCATGACTCTAGTCTTCAAAACTGCCAGTGTCATAAAAGGCAAAGGCTGAGGAGGTTTTCCAGATTGAAAGAGACAACTTCGTGACCACTAAAGGCAACACCTGGCCTTAGGAACACCTTCTCCCAAAGTGGTTAAAACACAGGGAGTCTCCAAGGAAAAATCAAGAGTGTCAGCAGAAGAATAGGGCTGGGATTTAGCTCAGCTGGTAGGGGGCCACTCTGCAGTCTTTGAGGTCCCTGGTTCAATTACCAGCACCACAAAAATGGGAGAAGGACATGGCAATCGACTTCTGGGGCAATCCCAAAACAATCAGTAATTGAAAACCCTATAAGGGTTGTAATGAGTCAGACACGACTCCACAGCACCTAACAACAACAAGCAGAAGAATGGGGCATGGGTTCCAGGTGGACTGTGCCTGGGCTGACAGCCTTAATGGGAACCATTCCCTAATTGATTTATTCCTTCCTTCCTTCATCATTCATTGATCATTCATTCATTCATTTGGTTGATGTGTATAAAGTGCCCAGTAATCAACCCATGTGTTTCTAGGCACAGAGGATATGCCATTGAACAACAGATGAGGTTCCTACCCTCACAGATACAGAAGGGCAGACAGATAATGAATGAGTAAATATATAATATGTTGCCAGGTGGCAATAGCTGAAGAAAATGAAGTAAGGTAAAGGGATAGAGAATGACAAAGCAGGTGACATTTGATCAGAGACAGGAATTAGGAAAGAGAAGGAGGCAGGAAAGAAGGGAGGATCCCCAAGGGATTATCTCTACACAGGATAGGTCCTTTGAGGGTATAATGTACACCCAGCTGGGGTGGGGTCTGAGCTAGGCAGCGAGGGTAGGAATGTGCCTGCCCTCTCTGAACTGAGTTGGTCTCTGGCTGAAGGGAAGGACAAACAGCTTACCGGGCTCCCGGCTGGCAGGAGTCTGTTTGGCATTCTTCTCTTCTTTTTGCAGAGCTTGTTTGGTGTATCAGTAGCACCGGGCTGTGAAGACTGGGCTAGTGGGGGAGGAATGTAGTAATGAGGCCATCCTGGCCTTTGAGAATTGGAAAACTCACTTGTAATAAAACCTTAGTGACAAAACAATCGATAAGAGCTAACATACATTAAGTACTTACTATGCTCCAATCAGCCTGCAGCCGCACCAGTGTGGCATCTGATCCCATCAGATGTCAGAAGCTAAGCAGGGTCGGGCCTGGTTAGTACTTGGATGGGAGACCGCCTGGGAACCCCAGGTGCTGTAGGCTTGGGTGAAGGACCCGGCAACCCACTCCCCAAAACAATAAGCCACTGAAAACCCTACAAATAGCACAGAGGACTAACAATACTGTTTGACCTGTTGTACATAGGGTCGCTATGAGTCAGACACTGACTCAGTGGCACCTACCAACAACAGCAATGCTCCAATCATATATTTGATTTTGCATAACAACTCTAGGAAAAGAAAAGCAAAACCAAGTACCCAAATTGTATACACAGTATGTTACTGCATGTGTGAAAAAGTATATATAAATATATAGTAATAGATACACACACACAGTTGTTTGTATGAGCATGGATTTCTGGAGACAATACAAGAAACTGAAAGTATTGCCTCTGGGAAAGGAACTAGGTAGCTGAGGCAGGAGAGGAAAGGTTACTTTAAACTGCCAAGACTTCTGCACATTTGCAATTTTTATACCTCCTTACCTCAACATTTGACTCTGAAAACATTCCAACACATATAAGTTAAAGTAATTGCCCAGGGAACACCCACTCACCAGACTCTATCATTAATATTCCGCTAGACTTGCATTGTTTCATCTGTAGTCATCTATCCATCCATTAATCTATCTTACTTTTGGGGTGCATTCCTAGTAAATTATAGACTTCATTTCGTCTGTAAGCATTTTCACATGTGTGTCATTAACCAGAGTTTACTACCATTTCATTGTTCTTAGGTGAAATTTACATCCAGGGAATAGGACACATCTCAGGGCATCCTTTCAAGGAATCTTGGTATACATGCGCCTGTCTAACCAGAGGCCCACTGAGATACGGACCTTCACTTCATACCTGTCTAAAACTTCCAATCAAAACACTAAATTGAAATTGCTAAAAGATGATTTAGTTCCTGAGCTAAATCACATGCATATTCATAGTCCTGGGTGGTCAAAGCAGAAATTCCACTGGGCTGTTTGTGGTCTTGATCTCGACTCTCAGACCACCCATCTAGAAATCCATCCCCCCTCCCCTGGCCATGCTTCCCCTCTCCCAGAAACAGAATGAAGAAGAAACTGACATCTAGTGCTGGGGCCCTCCCTCCCTCAGGAACCAGAACCAGCCTCTCAGCTGGGCTCTCTGTAGAGCTGTTCCACACACATGGTCATGAACACCAAAGTGTATGCACACCCATGAATGTACCCCTGGGCACGTGTGTGCACCCACGTATATTCACATGCCCAAGTGCATGAACACCTGTGCACGCACACCCCCAGGCACGTTTATGCTGCGTCTTACAATACCCCGACGTCTTAGTGCCTTGGTCAATGCCACAATTAGTGCAGAAAAATTCTTCCCTTAATCCCATAATGGCTTAGAACCCCTGTCTGTCCCAGGCACTATGCCAGGCACAGATGATATTCCAGGGAACTTGCAAAACTGCGTGTTCTCACGAGGTTTGTATTTTAGAGAGGAGAAGAAACAATCACCAAATCACTGCATTAGCCATGATGAACACCCTGCTGAAAAGGAGTTAGGGTAGACTGAGAGCAAGGGCCTGAGGTGCCTGTTTAGCTGGGGCAGGACGCAGAGGTTTCTCCGAGGAGCTGATGATTTTGTTTTGACCTTCACATGGAGAAAGACATAACCAAGTGAGGGTCAGAACAGAGAGAGTTCTGGGGCAAGGGAGTAGCATGCACAAAGAAGGTTAGGCAGCAGGGCGGGAGCCAAGGGAACTAAGAAGAATGTTTGTGATCAAGTTGGAGAGCCCAGCTAGGGACAGGTCTCCAGCTACGGACAACCTGCATGGAGTTGGCATAATTATCCAGACTTGAAGATCTGACACCACCATATCTGCCATGGTTTTACATGATCTCTTGTGGGAATCAGTTTGGAAGTGGTAGGGAGGCCGTGGGAGAGCGTTAGGTGTGTGTTGCAGCCACACAGGCAGGAGGAACAGAGGTTTGGGAAACTTCTCTTCCTAGCTTGGAGGATGTGAATAATTTCCTGAGGATTTTCAGGCAAGTGATCTCTTAGAATTTGTAAACAGCATTGCAATATGCCCCATGGCCCTTCTTTGTCTGGCCAAGTCACCACTGCTCAGTCTCAATCCTGGGCATTCATCTCTGAGAAATGAAAATGTATGTTCACACAACCTATATACGAATGCTCAAAATAGCTTTATTTGCAATAGGCAAACCTGGAAACAACCGAAATATCTCTCAAGAGGTAAAGCAAACTGGGATCCATCTGTGTCATGGAATCCTTCCGTCCAATGAGATTTATAGGAGGCTGTTGTTTTTAGACTAAGTTTCTGCACTACACTCAACAGACCAGACAAAACCAGAATGGAGGCACTCATGCTGGGTGCCATAAAATCAAATTGAATTTTGAAATGGTCCTGTTCCCAAAAGAATCAGGAGATTCCCAGTAACCAATAAGAAGGGACACCAGAGTAATAAATCCTGCTTTAACCACAGAAATAAAATCAGAAAAGCAGAAAAGAAAGATCTGCGTTTTGGTTCCTGTTTCTACTTCTCCAAAGCTTTCTGCCTATGAAACTGCCTCCTCCTCCTCAGTTTATCAGAGGACCTTTCCTAAATCTTTGCATGAGATGCTGCCCGATTCATGGCCCCATGACTGGGCAACTGGATGTGAGGCCAGCCCAGGCAGAGTCTCTAGGCCACAATGAGGAGCCCAGATGACATCCAGCTCCTAAGATACACCTCTGTGGGGGAGTTCCAGGACTCAGCCATGTGATCTAAGTATTCTGGGGAATCCAGCCCAGGTTAGTCTTCAACTCCTCCCATTCTAGTAAAAATCAGAGGACAGATATTTGGGGGTGGGAGAGGGTCTCAAGTCTAAACTCTGAACATCAGTCATACCTTGTAGGCCTTCCCCATGTGCACCTGCCCACATTTTCCCACCTCGTGTGTCTTACCTTTATCATTCGGGGGGTTCATCTTCACCCCCAAGGCCTCCTTGCCCTTCATGAGGAGAGAACGTGACCTTGTTTGCATGATGGCTAGAATTACTAGGTGAGGGCTTTGGAACCAGGTGACTCGGTTCAAATCCTGCACTCAGCAGCTGGATGGTCTCACACAGGGGGGATATGACCTCTCCAAGTCTTCACGTCCTCAACTGGAAAGCAGTGGCAGCAAGGTCTCCCTCCTAGAAGATTAATTAGATGATCTGTGGCGAGTGTTTGGAATGGTACTTGGTTGGCAAGGAGAGAGCAAGGGATTGTGGGGCCTGGGGCTTGGAGAGGGGTCTCTCTTAAGAAAAAGGTGGAGAGCTGGGTGTAGTATTGCTCACCTGCAATCCCAGAATTCAGGAGACTGAAGCAGGAGGATTCTGAGTTCAAGTCCAGCGTAGTGTTGTCCTGTCTCAAAAAGCAACCAACAAACCAACAAACAAATAAAAGAAAAAGGTAGAAAATGTATATAAAAGTTGCTAATACTAAGATGAAATCATTCTTGACAGACCCAGACAAAATGAGATCTGGGAAATTATGAAGGAGAAGGACTCATGGCTATTGTCTGAGTCCCATAAGAAATTCCTTCTTGCCAGGTGTGGTGGTGCATGCCTGTAATCCAAGTGACTTGGGAAGAAGACACAGGAGGATCATGAATTTAAGGCCAGAGGTAGCCTGTATAACTTAACCAGATTCTAACTCAAAATAAAGAATTTTAAAAAATGGGCTGGGGGTGTGACCTAGTAGTAGAGCACTTACAAAGTATGTGTGAGACCCTGGGTTCAATCCTCAAGTATCAAAATAGAAAGAAAAAAGAAAGAGAGAGAGAGAGAGAGAGAGAGAGAGAGAGAGAGAGAGAGAGAGAGAGAGAGGGGAAGGACAGGAAAAAAGAAATCCCTTCTTGTTCTATATATACCCTATGTTTTGTACACCTCACATATATGCAGCAATTTCTGTAACAAAGTTTACCTTTAAATTCTAAGATGCTCTGACTGAACACTTGCCTGCAATGGCCCCTCCACCAATGAGCTGGCACTAACTCCACCTTCAGGTCTCTGAGAACAATGAACTTTGTATCTAAACAGCTTACAAAAATCTCTCCCTTTTCTGCCTAAGAAAAAAAAAGTGCCTTTTGCCTCAGCCTTGACCACGTCCAGAGTTCACTGTGGTGTGCGTATTTCCATTGCAATACTCGGCTATTCTCAAATAAATATCATTATTCTTTGGAGAGTCTTTCTTGGATTGTTATCGAGGTTGACAATTATGACTCTAAAAGTGCTGGGGCCCTGCGGGGGAAACTCATTTAACTCCAAATCAAATTGGCCTCTGGTGCCTGGAATATATCCAGTGCTCAATAAAGGCAGCTCTTAGTGAGCATTCAAAGTCCCCTGTATATTTGATGCTGTTCTACAGTAATGACATAGTGTCTTAGACCAAGAAATTCCAGGGTTAAAAGGCCTAGATTCATCAGGGCATGATGGTGCCATGCCTGTAATCACAGCTACTCAACAGGCTGACGCAGGAGGATTGCCAGAGGCAACCTGCACAACTTAGTGAGACCCTGTCTCAAACTAAAAAATGAAAAAGGGGTTGAGGGTATTGCTCAATGGGGTACCAATTGTCCATCATGCATGAGATCCTGGGTTCAACCTCCCAGTACCTGGGGTGGGGGAAAAGCTCAGGTTCAAATGCCAGCTCTTTCTGCTATGGCTTGAATATGGCTTAATCTTTTCCAAACCTGTGGAGGAGTTTAAGCCCTAACGTGTTAGGTTAATGGTATCAAGAGGGTGGAAACTTAATCTGGCTATAGTGTATAGAGATGGGGCTTTGGCAAAGTGATTAGATCATCTCGTTAGCATGGAGTCCCCATCATGGAATCCTTGTGGTTTTATAAGGACAGAGAGGCTATAGAAAGTGAAAGACATGCATTTCCACCATGATGCAATGTAGTTAGGAGCCTGCATCATGCTGTTTGGACTTTTGGCACCCAAAACTGTTACTGTTGTTGTTGTTAGGTGCTATGGAGTCAGGTCTGACTCATAGCGACCCAATGTACAATAGAAGAAACCACTACCTGACACTGTCCCATGCCTGGCATTATGTCAGTGCTTCTCTCCTATTCATAGCGTTTTCAATGGCTGATTGTCTTGGGATTGTTTTGGGAGTGGGCTGCTAGATCCTTCTCCCATTTTTGTGATGCTGGGGATCTAACCCAGGACTTCAGAGAGCAAAGAGCAGCACCCTACCAACTGAGCTAAACCCCCACCCCTCCGGTGAAATAAACCTCTTTCCTATCTAAAGTAGTCTGCCTTAGATATTTCATGATAGTAAAGGAAAATAGACGAATATCGCTCCTCATGTGGACTTTGAGTAAATGACCCCATTTTGTCTCCCCAGGGTGTTCCCAACTCTGAAACCGGACTGTGAGATGATTCCTTCTCTGCACTGCTGTGAGGAGGAACGGGCCGGTCCATGTGTCCTCTGAACACATCACAGGGGAATAAGCTGGCTCTGCAGCAAGGCTGGTTAGTAAGAAGGCTCCGCTTCCCCGCTGAATAGAACTGGGGTCAGGAGGGCACAGCAGAGAGGCATGGACACAGGCCAGTCTGTCTAGCAGTTAGAGGAGGGTGATTTTAAGCCAACCACTCATGAGCTGTGAGACCCCAGAGACCGGATTGCCAGATTTAGTAAATAAAAATACATGGCACATAGTAAAATTGAATTTTATATAAACATCAACTACTTTTAAAAGTAGATATAGCCCAAATACTTCCTGGGACATGCCTATGCAAAAGAACTATTTAAAATATATTTTTCCATAAGTTTTCTTTTTTAAAGTATAGATATGTCTCATCTAGTATCTGATAATTACTGAAAAGTCATTCGTTGTATATCTGGAATTCCAATTTAAGTGGAATTTTTTTTACCTAGATTTTTACCTGGTAATTTGAGTATTGGGTTGGTTATTTAACCCCTCTACACCTTCAGCTTCTCACTCTGTAAAAATGAAAACAAAAATTATCAAATATGAGGATTAAATGTTTCATTTATGTCAAGGAATTAAATAGTACCTGAGACAGTATATGCAGTTTATGTATTCACTTCAATTTTATTGCCGTAAGTTGAGAGTCAAGGAGTCTCTTCCTCCACTCTGGCCCCAGCTTCCCTGCACCAGGTTCCTGTCATTGAGGTCTTCAACTGGGCCTCATATCCCTGTGCTCTCACCCTAGCACCTCTGTCCCATAAGTCTAGTCTCCAGGTAAAAGCAGATTGTTATTGAGGAAGAAGATCTGCAGGTCACAGAGCTTCATGTGTCTGCATAGCCGAGGCACAGAGCTCGGCACCCATCGTGGGTGGTTGGGGGGACAAGGGGCTGAGCCATGGAGGGTTCATTAGAGACTTGATGTCCCCCAACAAGCAGTGACCTTCCTCACAGACTGCTATACATTCACAGTGACTTATTTTCAAAATTTCACAGGTACTCTCGCTGGCTCGCAGGTCTTTTAAAGACATGTAGAGCCTTGGGCAGATCCTTGCACATACCCGTACACACACACACAGCTTCAAACTTAGGGAAAACCTACCCACAAACAAAGAAACACAAAAGCGTTAGAAACACATTTTCAGATAATGACCGAGGCCATCTCAGCATACAGACACAAATATATCTGCACTTATACACTCCAGAGAAACTGAGAAGCCTCCCCACGCAGGCTGGAACCGGTAGGCAAATACCCAAATTCCTCCACACACACGCGGGTGTGGACTTGCACACACATCATCTCCAGATGCACATCTTGAAAATCCAAGGCGCTTTCCACACAGGTAGAACTGTGGGCTCACCCTCGGTCTCACTGGGGACTCACCCCCACAGCTGTCCCTATCAGCTATATGCTCCCAGCCCTCACCCACAGTCAGGCGCTCATGCCCACTTGCTGTAGGTGCCCAAAGCCCTCTTCCAAGCACCCTTCTCTTCCATATATCTTCATATGTATACTGTGGGGACCCCTAATTACCTGCTGAGTACCCCCCACTCTTCCTCAGTCCCCAAATTCCCCTGTGTCTCCCACATCAATCATCCCCCCTACGTCCCACCTGGGCAAGTGAATAACCAGCTCCCCTGGTCCCCTGGGAGAAGGACCCAGAAACCCACTCCCCAAAATCAATCTGCCATCGAAAACTCTATGAATAGCAGAGAACCACTGACAATAGTATTTCATCTGTTGTACATAGGATGGCTATGAGTTGGATACCAACTCGACGGCACCTAACAACAACAACAACAACAACAACAACAACAACTGGTCCCCAGGTGATCTGTCCAGCATCCTAGGGGTTTCTCACTGTGCCTTCCCTCTTCCATCAGACTAGCATGCCCCAAAGCCTGAACTTCTACTCTTAGAACCCTTTTGACTCAGTGCCTGGGCCCAATACATCTGGGAGGAAGACCCCACCATCCCCTGCCCGATGCTGGCACCAGTCTCTTCAGTCTCATCTTCTTCCCTCCTGGTGTCTAGAGACATCCAGGGACTCAAGAGTTGTTGCATGGCTCAGAAATGCCTGAGAGCTGCTTATAGCCGTGGGATGATCCAAGAGTCTAACATGGCTCGCTGGGCACCCCCCACTGGCCTGATGGTCTTCAGCATTCCCCTACACCCCATGGCCAGCAGGTGGGTCCTGGTGGACAGGTCTCTGCCCGATGCTCCAGGTGCCACATGTCCCCATCAGTGTCCCAGTCCCAGCCCAGGCCATGCTGTCCAAGACGGGGCTGTGGGACTGTCCTCCAGGCCAGGGTCTAAATCAGCCCCCCTGCACAAACTGCAGGCTGCTGCGTAGGGGTGAGATGGCTTGCCCAGTGTGACTCCACTTTGGGTGCCCATGGGGTTGGTTAAGAGGTGCCCAGGTACTGCCTGGATGGGGGAGTGAAGAAACTTACCCAGTGCACAGACAAGCTCCAATAACGATATGCAAAATTTCACATCTGCACACACATACACGCCAACACGATCACACAGACATCTGCACCAGTACACACACACTCCACCCAATCACAAAGAATCAGATGCACACACACACACACAGGCACAACTCATCAAACTATACAGACCCCCAAAGTTGCACCCAAACCTACACAACCACACAGACACACCTCCAGTCACACTCACCAAATTACACAGGTGCGACACATCCTAAGGTTCACACACACACACACACTCTGGCAGGCACACCACAAGCTCCGGATCCCGCACAGGTAGTGAGACCCACAGAATCAGACCCGAGGCATCAGACACAAAGGCATGGACACGCAGATCCACACAATCCCACTTGGCCACATTCGTACCGTCGGGCACGGAGGCAACTCACACGGACTCAGAGGAACGACTGCACCCACGGCGCTCCCCCAGTGACACATTGTCCTCAGTCACACAGTGGCTCGCCAGCTCGCGCCCTCGCACGCCCAGAGCGCCAGTCTCCCGCGTCCACAGAAGCCGTAGACAGCAGGGGCCACCGCACAGACGCGACACGCCTTTAGACCCAGCCACCTCAAGGCAGACGCAGACGCGCTGCCATCTAAGGCTGACCCGAACGCACCCTATGGGAGCACGGACACCCACGAAGTCGGAGTCCCACGACTCGCCCGGCTGTGACAGAGGCCGAGCCCCAGCCACGCGCTTTCCCTCGCAGTCCCCCACACCGCGGTCCTCGACAGGGCAGTGACAGGAACGGAGCGGGCGAGCGCGGTCCCCTCAGCGCGCAGCCTCCAACTGCGCTCTGCAGCCGCGCGTCCCCGCCGACCCACTCACCGCGCCGAGCCGTCGCACGCGCTCACCCCGAGCTGAACCCGAGCGCCAGACTTTCAAACGCCAGGTCTGGAGACAGGGAGCCCCGCCCTCTGGACTACAAATCCCAGAAGGCCACGCGTCACTCTCTCTGCCGAGCCAAGGGGCGTGGCGCGCGGGGGCTGCTGGGAAGTGTAGTGCGCGGGCGGGCGAACGCGCGCTGCCCGCCTTGGGCGCCGCTTCCACTTCTGTGGGACTGTGGTGTCTCCTCGTGGGAGAATCCCTTCGGGCGCTTCTGGAGTGAAAGAGCCCCTGGTGGCAGGGACGGAAGGGAAGAATTTTCAGAGTGGGCTACCGAAGGAATGGGAAAAAGTGTACGTCAGTTTTCGCTTCTTTGCCCCGCCCCGCCCCCATATTTATATTCCAGTCACAGACACATCATAGGTTTAGAGGTGTTATTTCCCAGCTGGTGGGACCACTCTGCAACGTCAAGACATGGTGTCCTTCACGAAGATCATAGCTGAGCTTTCCTTAGGCCTTGCCACTGTTCTACAGGGATTATGGTGTGTGGAGGATATACACGGGATGATAAAGACAGGAGAGGACTGGGGCTTAGCTTAATTGGTGGAATGATGCTCTTCCCTTTCTGAGGCCCTGGGTTCCATTCTCAGCACCGCAAAAATGGGAGAAGGACCTAGCAGTCCAACTCCGCATAGAATCCCCAATTTGCCATTGAAAACTGTAAGAATAGCGAACTCGATAGCACCTAACAACAAAAGGAAGGATTGATGCTTTTAAATTATGGTGCTGGAGATGGATGTTGAATATACCACAGACTGCCAAAAGAACCAACAAATCTATCCTGCAAGAGGTGCAGCCAGAGTGCTCCTTGGGAGCAAGGATGGCTAGACTGTGTTTTATGTACTTTGGACATGTTGTCAGGAGGGACCAATCCCTGGAGAAGGACATCATGTTTGGGAGAGTGGGAAGTCAATGAAAAAAGATGACCCTCAACTAGATGGATTGACACAGTGGTTGCCACAAAGGGTTTAAGTATAAATAAGATCGTGTGCCTGGTACAGAATCAGGGAGTGTTTTGTTCTGCTGTACATGGGGTCACTATGTACAGCACCTAACAACAAAAGGTGAAGTATAAACTTCCTTAGCCAGAATAATGAGGTGAGAGAGACACTACAACAGTTCCAAGTGTAGGCCTCCAGAAGCGTGTGTTTTCATGTTTTCTCTAGCACTTCTGCCACCCTGTGAAGGGGTAGTTCACTCATCTCAGGAGATTGAGGGACATGGCTAAGAACCTCCCATTCACAGCTTAGGTTAGCTGACAGTCAACTCTCCAGACAGGAACAAACCCAATCAAGATAAGGAGTGTCACCTAGCCAACCCTGAGCTGATCCTGGAGGTGTGAGCAATAAGCAATTACTGTGTGCCTTTGAAGTTGTGTGGCTGCTCATTGTGCAGCATTATCATGACTGTATTTCACTGCTCCATAAGGGGTAAATGAGGCATGCAATAAGTTCACAGATATTGATAATAAGTTGGTGAGCAGGGGAAAAAAATCTAAATCTACAAGTCTATTTCACTGAGGATACAACATTACTGTCTCTATGGTGAAAGGGGGCTGTTGTGGTCACCTGGTATGGTGCCATTTCTCTGGCTGGTGAGGATATATAGACCAGACTTGGCTTCTTTTGCATTCATGCTTTCCCAGGGGATGAGTTGGCTTGCTTGCAGACAGCATCTTAATTGCTGTTCCATTTGCAAATGTTCCCATCCCCAAGAATTAGTATTGGCTTGGTTCAACATCCAGTAGTTCTTGGAAGGTTTGTGTCTTTGACCAACAAATGGATTATCTAAGTGCTGTGGTTTTGATGAGTGTCCCCCAAAGGCACATATGTTAAAGGTTTGGTCCCCAGGGTGCCACTCATGGAGGAGTTGGAATCTGTGAGTAGTGGAGCCTAGTGGGAAGTTCCTTAGGTCATTGACAACATGCCCTAGAAGGGGGGTTTGAGAGACCCTGGCCTCTTAGTCTCACTTCTGCTTCCTAGCTCATGAGAGAAATGGTTTACTCTGCCACACTCTCCCACCATAAAGTGCCACCCTTGCCAGATGCTCAAAGTGATGGTCCTGCTTGATCTTGGACTGAAACCCCCAGAATAATGAACTCAAATAAACCTTTTTTAAGTTAATTGCTTCAGGCATTTCATTATAGTTTTGGGAAGGGCAGGCAGTTCAGCCAGTTTTCACAAGGCACTGGGGTAAGACACCAGGAACCAAAATTCCGCCTGGCCACATGGCCTCATCTCTTTCTAGGCCTGTTTGTTCACTAGTACACCTAGCCGTCACCTATATGACCACCCAGTTAGCTGTTAGTTTGAGTATGACTAGACATTGGGAACCCATGAGTACCAATCAGCTGATCCCAGAGGCAGGTCAAATCTCGTGCAATAAACATGGTGGCAGGGGAGTTAATTCCCCTGTCAAGGGTGGTGTGGGTAGAGGACGGAATTCCTCAAGAACATAAAGGCTGGTCAGGCAATCCCAAATGACACCGTTTCATTCCATCTGTCTATTATTTTCTATAGTATACTCTTTGGGCAATCAATCTTAACCTTTGACTAACTTCAGGACACATATTTGTTAGGTAAAGAGACAAAAAATGCTTAAACTCAACAGACCTTTATTGGGAGACTCTGCCAGGGCTATCCATAGCAAAGGAGAGAGCAGCCACTGGGGGAGAAAGGGGTGAGGCTTTTATGAGCTCTAGGTGGGATGGGTAGGGGTGATTGACATATCACATCAGGATAGGTAGGAAGTAGGTGTTCAGGGGGTTCTGATAGGCTGGAAGAGTTGCCCAGCAGGGCAGATTTTCTAGTCAAATTTTGGTGGGCTTTTTAGGACTAGAGGATAGTGGTTAGAAGAAGGTTCCACCTTATAGAGAGGAACCATCTTTGACAGGTCCTGCACTAATGGAAAGAGAACAAGGATGGTAATCAGGATGCAGTACCTGCCCTCTGAGAGCACAAAGTCCCGCCATTGGGTGCAGGCACAGAGCCAAACTCTGGGAGGCACCACAGACTCCAGCCTGGTGTGTGCCTAGGGCTCTGTAGGACCTGGGGTGGTTCTCACAGAGAGGAGGAGAAGCCCTGTGCCTGCCTAACAATACTTAGTCAATTATACATTTTTTTCTTATGAAAGTTTTTGGATTCAAATGATGCACATCACTAATTACATGATGATTTTACTTGTATTATGCATTTCAATTAATTTGCTGATTTTATTGTTGTTTTGCTTATTGTAATGAAGAGTTCCTGGACATAAAAATAGTTATTGTTGTATATTTTGATTTGAGATTGGTAGTCCAAGGGTTAAGAAAGGACGAACTCTCTCAACCTTGACCAATGCTGATGCTTCTTGTCATAGAATGATCATCTAAATTGTGACCAAAATAGTCAGATGCCACAGAGATAACCACAATTCAGTGGGCTTTCATTTTAGTGAAAATAAGTTCTAAGAATTAAAAAAAAATACAGGACTCTGCCAAATGCTAGAGTGGTTAGAATTAAATAAGTAGTATACCTTCATAACTTAAGAGCAATATCCAATGATGGAATGTGCAGGGGTATCAGAATGAAGTACCTCACCATCCCCTTTGAGTCATGGAATCAGGGACACAACAGCCACAGGTTGGATATAGCATAACTATGATCACCAACAATGATCCAGTTAGCAAACAGGATGATGATCTCTGGTCATTATGGAATCATGTTTAAAAATTACTTCCCAAACTACCTGTGATAATAACCCATTAAACTGTATGGGATGTTTCTGGTGGTAGGTTTGGGTTCAAGTACAGTTAATGAATTGAAATGATTCTCCTGAAGATAAATATCTTTTAATTCAGGCAAGAGTTAGGAATACTCACGTCACAGAGATTCTAAAGCCTAATATTAATATTTTTATGTTAAGGATTCCTAAACCCTTATGTTTGAGAGGATCTCATATTTCTAATTGAAAATGCCCTGCCAAGCCAAGATCTGTACCGCACTCCAGCAACTTGGGAGGCTGAGGTAAGAGGATCACAAGATCATGGCCAGAGGCAGCCTATGCAACTTAGAGAGACCTTGTCTCAAAAATGAAAAATAAAAAAAGGGACTGGGGGTGTGACTTAGTGGTTGAGCACTTGTCTAGCATTGCAAGGCCCTTAAAGTACTAAAAAAATAATAATAATCAAGTAACTGAAATTTATTTGTGGTTGTTATAGAATTTTAAAACACTATTATAATATGTTTTAATCTTCTAGCACAGTTAAAAACATGGAATGAAGTTATATCCAAAGATCCCTTGGAAGTAATTGTTGAAATATGCAATACTTAAAAATAGAATAAGATTTACAAGCCAAACTTTTTATGTGCAAGGAGACACTACCTTTTTGGATTTATAACTTTAACAACAACACTCCCCTCACACATATTTAACAACCTCATACCCTTAAAATTAACCAAAGAAGAGACTGAGAAATATCTTATTTTTAACTTTATTTTTATTGTTGACACTATTACAGATAGAACGATCACAACCATATTAACAAACCAAAAACCTGTGCACAGAAACAAGATGGAAAAAATATATCAAGATGTTAACCACAGTTTTTGGATGATGAAAATATGGGTGAGTTTCTCATCTGCACTTCTACAATGCTAAGGTTTCTATAATGAACATATGCTGCATATATAATGGAAAGATATGTAATATAGATGGACTACCAAAACACTATGATAAAGAGTACTCAAAGAAACTGAGAAATATCCTTAACAGTAATCCCACAATGACCACACTAGTTGTCAACCTTTTTCCATATTTCTTCCCATCTTTGACACTTAACTATTCTTATCATTAACGCTCTAATAATCAAACTGCTACACAGACTGAGGTGTAAAGGTAGCTGTTGTTGGCAATATGAGTGGGTTTTCTTTTACTTCTCTGAATTTCCCAGTTCTATGAGTACGTACTACATTTCTAATGGAAAAAGCACACGCATAAAGCAAACTGCTACACAGATTGAGGCATAATGGTAGATGTTGTTGGGAATATGAGTGGGTTTTCTTTTACTTTTCTGAATTTCCCAGTTTTCTATGAATACGTATTACATTTGCAATGGAAAAAGTACACACATAAAGCTTATTACCAAAACATCAAAGATTACTCAGGAAATTTGGGACAAAAAATTTTAACCATAATCCCACAACCCTATTTTAATTATTTTCCACATTTCTTTTCATTTTAGATTTTATGAATATGCATTTAACACTATTATAAGAACCAATTTGAACATTGAAACAAGATTAAGTAGTTATATCAAGATCTTAACAATAGTTGTTGGGTGCCAGGAATATGGGTGAATTTTTTCTTTTCTAATTTTACTAATATTATCCAATTTTTCTTCTGGGTACATAGTATGCTTTGGATTACAAAACACTTAATACATTTTGTTAAACACTGTTATAATCACCAATTTGAGCATTGAAACAAGATTAAGTAGATATATCAAGA
>VMDO01004695.1:0-64050 GCA_007922755.1 Pedetes capensis
CAGCACCACAAATATGGGAGAATGGGCCAAGTAGCCTGCTCCTTGAAACAACTGGCCACTGAAATCCCTACGAATAGCAGGTGAAGCACAGACAAGGTGTCTGGCAGCCTCACAACATCTACCAACCACTCCAAAGGGGAGCACTGAATTTATTTTTCAGGGAGGGGAGCTTATTGTGGAATGCATTTCTATGTTCCTTTACTTGTCACAAATCTATAGTCCTTTAGCTCCTAGGCTGAAACCATGGAAACTTCAGAAGCCTCCTGAGGAAAAAGGAAATTTAAGAGAGTTCATAATAGCATCATCTCAATTTTTATGTCCTAGACTGACTTTCTTGCATCCCCAGTCCAAAACTTTGGAGAAGATCTCTAACCGGCTAGGCTTGAATCATGTACCACCCTTGGGCCAACAGACTATGAACAGGGGCACAGTTCCTATAAGAACATAGCACCTCATGTTAGGGCTGCAGGGTGCTTGAGACAGTTGGTGAGTCCCAACAGAAAAGAAGGGTGCTAAGCAGATAAAGTCCCCAATGTTCCTTATACAGTATAAGTGTCAGCTAAATTTCTGACCAGAAATAAGGAAAGAAACCAGGAAGACAATGAAAAGTTTGCAAAAATTTGGAAATTTTGTAGTTGTCATTTGGAGGTCCAGGAGGGGCATCCGTGGAAAAGTCCATGGCCCTAAAAGGCATCCAGTGAGAGTAGAGGATAAACAATGTCCCAGTAGAGGGAAAAATAAAGCTTCAGAGTCTGTTGCATGAGAGACCACAAAAGCAGTGCTCATGCTCAGGTGGTTGGTGGGGACCTAAATGATCCTAATTGTAATATCTGGTAAAAACTTGAGGAAGACCTATGTCTCAGGAAACTGGGATTACAGGCAAAGGGCCTGCTGATCTGGGCTGAATTGGAAAAGCAGACAAAAATGGAGGGTAGTCAATTGCTTTCTGAAAAATTGGCAAATCTATCAACATTCACTAACTGTGTGGAGTTGGGCAAGTTAGATTTTGACTCTCCAAGCCTCAGTTTCCTTAGATTTAAAATGGTGAATGTGGACTTCGGTATAATATGTTGTATTAGAAGCAGCTTCCATGTGATTCAGTAAAACAAAGGAGTCAGAACAGGAAGGAGTGGACTATATTCCAAAGAGAGAAAGATTGGAAATGTATAAAAATCACAGAAGGCATAATACAATGGTCTCAGCATGCAGAATGGAACTGACAGGAAAAGGGAGTGAGCAGGACACATCTCCAGCTGAGGGTCCCTACTGGAGGAGGGGAACCAAATCCCTTATCCAAAAAGATAAGCTAGATAGCCCTGGTGGGCAGACTGTAGTCTGACAGGACAAGCCCACAGTCCTGGAAGCCCTTGGATCCATTTTGGGGATGTGATGAGACAAGGATTTTTCCTGAGTGGAGTGAGGGGTCAGCATTGGAGAGGAGATCTATTTTGCCAAGCTCCATATCTTGGAGGACTGTGACTGGGTGCCATCTTGAAAGGAAACCTATTGTGCAAGATTGATCTATTCCAGGGGCATATAAACAAAGAATAATCAAGGGAGGCTGGGGGTAACCTGCCATAGCTCCAGGGTATGATACAACTGTTACAGAGGCAGTTACAGAGAGGGGAAAGGAGGGATGCTGATGTGCTGAAAGGTTCAGGCAGCAGGAGGCTTGGGCAGGGTGGACGCTAGTCCCACCACCTTGTGAGGAGCCAATTCCATCTCCTGAGGGGAATTTCAGAGCCTGGCAACTCTGAGGGGAGGTCAGATAAAAGACTCCATCTTCAACTGACCACCACCTCCACCTAACAGACTCCGATATTAGAGGGCCCAGAAAGAAATTGCTCCAATACATTATCTTTCTCCCCCTCCCCCTCCCCCTCTCCCTCCCCATCCCCCTCCTTCTTCTCCTCTTCTCCTTCTTCTCCTTCTTCTCCTTCTTCTCCTTCTTCTCCTTCTTCTTCTTCTTCTTCTTCTTCTTCTTCTTCTTCTTTCTTCCTATTCTGGGGATTGAACCCAGGGCTTTGCATGGAGCAAAATCTGTACCACTCTACAGTACCCCCAACACCCCCTTTTTTTGAGACAGGTTCTTTTTGAGTTGCAGAGCTACCTCTGGCCTGGAGCTCAAAATACTCCAGTCTTAGCCTTCTGATGCTTGGATTACAAGTGTATACCACAGTGGTTTTCTCCTATCATTCACTGTTAATTTTGTTTTCCTCATTTCTTTTTGTTCTAATGTAAACATCATGAGAGGAACAGGTGAACTAATGAGAACTAGGAAAGAATAAGTAATGTCTAACTCAAATAAATAGCAAACCCTGAATATGAATAAGGAAGAAAGTAAAGAACAAATAGTATGAGAATCAATGAAGAAAACCAAATACAATTACAAGAATCAGCAAACCCTTCTCAGTAATAACCTTAAATATAAATGGTCTTAATTCTCCAATTAAAAGACATAGACTCATAGATTGGGTTAAAAAAAAACAAGATCCAACAATTTGTTGTCTTCAAGAAACACAGCTCACTAGCAAGAACATTTGCAGACAGAAAGTGAAAGACTGGAAATTGATATACCAAGCAAGTGGAAGACAAAAAGAGAAAAAAGAAAAAGAGGAGGAGTAGCCATCTTTATACCAGACAAAGTAGACTTCGAGTTAAAATTAATTGGAAGAGATAAAGAAGGTCACTGGATGTTAATAAAGGGATCAACTAATCAAGAAGATATAACAATTATAAATATAGATGCACTGAACATCAGTGCACCCACTTTCATAACCAAAAAACAGTACTTGACATAGAGACAGATCCAGATACAATAATAGTAGGCAACTTCAATACCCCACTCTCATCAATAAATACAACATACAGAAAAAAATCAACAAAGAAACTCAAATAGACTTAATAGACGTATAGAATACTATATCCCAAAACTACAAAATACATGCTCTTCTTGTAGGTCCATAGAATTTTCTCTAAAATAGATCATATTTTAGGCCATAAATCAATTCTTAACAAGTATAGAAGAATCAAAATAATTTCATATATCTTATCAGACTATAATGTAATAAAACTAGAAACCAACAGCAAGAGAAATTACAGAAACTACACAAATACATTTGACCATGTGGACCATAACAAACTATGGATAACACTGTGAAGAATGAGAATACCAGAGCACCTAACTATAATCATGAGGAACCTGTACATGGATCAGGAGGCAGTCATTCAAACAGAACAAGGAAACACTGCATGGTTCAAAGTTGAGAAAGGTATGCATCAGGGCTCTATCCTTTTACTATATCTCTTCCATTTCTATGCTGAGCAAATAATTTGAGAAGCTGGACTTTATGAAGAAGAATGCGGCATCAGGATTGGAGGAAAATTCATTAACAACCTACGTTATGCAGATGACACAACTCTGCCTGCTCAAAGTGAAGATTTGAAACATTTACTGATGAAGATCAAAGAACATAGCCTTCAGTATGGATTGTGCCTCAACATCAACAAAACAAAAATCCTTACAACTGGGTCAGTATGCAACTTCATGATAAATGGAGAAAAGATTGAGTTTGTCCAAGATTTTGCTATACTTGGTTCTACAATTAACACCTGTGGAAGCAGCAGTCAAGGAATCAAATGACACATTGCTTTGGGAAAATCTGTGACAAAAGATCTCTTTAAAGTATTGAAAAGTAAAGATGTCACATTGAAGATGAAGGTGTGCCTGACTCATGCCATGATATTTTCAGTCACATCATATGGTTGTGAAAGCTGGACATTGAACAAGGGAGACTGAAGAAGAATTGATGTTTTTGAATTATGGTGCTGGAGACCAATATGGAATATACCACAGACTGACAAAAGAACCAACAGATCTGTCCTAGAAAAAGTACAACCAGAGTGCTTCTTGGAAGCAAGGTTGTCTAGACTGCATCTTACATATTTTGGACATGTAGTCAAGAAGGATGAATTCCTGGAGAAGGACATCATGCTTGGGAGAGTGGCAGGTCAACAAATAAATGGCAATCCCTCAACTAGATGGATAGACACAGTGGCTGCAACAAAGGACTTAAATATAAATAAGATTGTGTGCCTGGCACAGAATTGGGGGTGTTTCACTCTCCTGACATTGGGTTGCTATGATTTGGAACTGATTCAACAGCACCTAACAGCAAAACAATACAAATAGATGGAGATTGAACAATACACTCTTAAATAATCAATGGGTTCTTGAATAAAGAAGAGAGGAAATAAAAAAAAATTCCTAGAATCAACTGAAAATGAAAACACAACCTAACCTAACCTTTCAGATACAGCAAAAGCCATCCTAAGAGGCAAGTTTATAGATATCAGTATCCACATTAAAAAAGCAGAGAGGAATCAAATAAATAGCTAAATGATACACCTCAAGGTCTTAGAAAAGCAAGAAAAAACAAAACCCCAAATCAGTAGACAGAAAGAAATAATAAAAATCAGAACAGAAATTAATGAAATGGAAAGTTAAAAAAAATAGAATTGATGAAATGAAGAGCCAGTTTTTTTATTTTTTGTTTTGTTGTTGTTCTTTGTGGTACTGGGGGTTGAACCCAGGGCCTCACGCTTGCATGCTCTGCAAGTGCTGGACCACTGAGCTGCACCCTCAGCCCATTTTTTTACTTTTTGAGACAGGGTCTCGCTAAGTTATGCAGACTGCCTCTGGTCTCAAACTTATGATCCTCCTGCCTCTGCTCCTGAGCTGCTGGGATTACAGGCATGCTCCACTGGGCCCGGCTAAGAGCCAGTTGTTTTTTTGTTTTGTTTTGTTTTGTTTTGTTTTGAAAAGATAAACAAGATCAACAAACTCTTAGCCAAACTAACCAAAAGAAAGAGAGAAGACTCAAGTTAATAAAATTAGGGATAAAAAAAGGGAACATCACAACAGATACCAATGAAATCCAGAGAATCATTAGGGAATACTTGTAAAACTTACATTCCAAAAAACTAGAACACCCAGATGAGATGGATAAATTCCTAGACACATATGACCTACCAAAATTAAATCAAGAGGACATAAACAACTTAAACCAACCTATAATGAGCAGCAAGATTAAAGCAGTAATGGTCTTCCAACAAAGAAAAGCCCAGGATCAGATGGATTCACTGCCAATTTCCACCAGACCTTTAAAGAAGAACTAAAGCCAATGCTCCTCAAACTATTTCAAAAAATAGAAATGGAAGGAATCTACCAAACTCATTCTATGAAGCCATTATTACCCTGAGACCAAAACCAGATAAAGATACAGTAAAAAAGGAAAACTACAGACCAATTCCCCTGATGAATGTAGATGCAAAAATTCTAATAAAATACTTGCAAATAGACTTCAACTACATATTAAATCTTACATTATGATCAAGTTTCCAGGGACGTATGAGTGCTTCAGCATATGCAAGACAATAAATGTAATATAGAACATAAATAGACCCAGAGACAGAAATCACATGATCATCTCAATAGATGCAGAAAAGGCCTTTGACAAAGTTCAATATCCTTTCATGATGAAAAAAAAATGCTGAAGAATCTAGGAATTGAAGGAACATATCTCAACATAATGAAGGCTATATAGGACAAACCTGCAGCCAAAATCATACTAAATGGAGAAAAACTGAAAGTATTTCCTCCAAAATCAGAAATAGTACAGAGTCCATTCTCTCTACTGCTATTTAATATAGTAATTGAACTCTTAGCTAGGGCAATAAAGCAAAAAGAAGAAATAAAAGGGATACAAATAGGAAAGGAAGAAGTCAGACTATCTCTACTTTTAGATGATACGATCCTATACTTAAAAAGCCCTAAAGACTCCACTGGAAAACTCTCAGATCTACTAAGTACCTTGAGTAAAGTAGCAGGATACAAAATCAATATTCATAAATCAGTAGGATTCCTCTATATTAATAACATACAGCCATTATGGAAATCAGCATAGAAGTTCCTCAAAAAACTAAAAATAGAAAGACCATGTGACCCACTCCTGGATATATATCTGAAGGAGTATAAGTCAATATACCATAGAAATACCTGCTCATCCATATTTATTGTGATGCTATTCATGATAGCCAAGATATGGAATCAACCTAGGTGTCCATCAATCGATGAATAGGTAGGGAAAATGTGGTATATATACACAATGGAGTTTTATTCAGCCATAAAGAGGGGTGAATTATGGCATTTTCTGGAAAATGGATGGAACTAGATAGAGATCATCATTTTAAGCAAAATAAACTAAACCCAGAAAGACAAACATCACTTTTTCTCTAAAATGTGGATTTTAGATTTCAATATATATTTAATATTCAAATATATAGGTCATGAAAATAGAAGGGGTCTATGTAGGGGAAGAAAAGAGACTACAGAGAAGGAGGAAGGGAAATAAGACAGGATAATGGGGGAAAGGGCTGGGATTTAGCTCAGTTGGTAGAGCACTGCGCTGCAGTCTCTGAGGACCCGAGTTCAATTCCCAGCACCACAAAAATGGGAGAAGGACCTGGTAATCCACTCCCAAGGCAATCCCAAAACAGTCTGCCATTTAAAACCCTATGAGGGTCGCTATGAGTCAGATACCAATTCGACGGCACCTAACAACAACAACAAATGGGGGAAACGAAGAGAAATATAACATGTTTTTCCTTTAATAAAAAGTGAGAATATATATATATAGATACATATATATATATAATGAGATGTATATGAAATACATATATGAAATATATATGAGAAATACATATATTGAAATATATATATATATATATATATATACACACACACACACACACACATACACATATACACACAAACAAGTAGTAGGGGGACCAATGGTAGGGGAGAAGGGAATTAAGTGGTTGAGGAGGGTCATGACAGAGTAATGGGAGGATGAACATGAGCAATGTACCATGATATGCATGTATGGAAATATTATAACGAAACTCATTAAGTTGTACACTGACTAAAAAATTACTAATAAAAAATAAAAAATAAAATGGTGAATGTGTTAATTGAAATAATGCCTAAATGAGAGTACCTCTCTTGTAAGGTCAAGTGAGGATTAGATGAGAGAAAGCATGCAAAATACCTGCTACAGAGCCAGCACATAATAACCATCCAATAATGTCATCTATCACTTTTATTACTGCTATAGAGGAAGTGTGTGGAGCTGTAGGTCAAGGAGAGCTTACTCAACTTTTGAGTGTTGATGAGAGATCAGTCTCAAATATGGGAAACTTTAATCTTTCGTCCAGGATTTGCCCTGAGCAACAGTGATTGAAGCCCTACTTCTGACCTCCTGCTCTGTGTCAGGCACTTTGCTCGGTACTTTATTTACATTACCTCATTTTCTTACATTATCTTATACACCTATGATTCAAGATGGTGTATCAGTTAGCTTTTGCTGCATAATAAGTCACACCAATGTTTATGGCATAAATCCAACCACCACTTACTTGTTAAGCTCATGTTTCTATGGCTCGGACATGCAGCTGGGCTATTCTGTTCTTGGCTGAGCTCACTAATGCATCCGCAGTCAGCTGCTCCTCAGTTAAGTGATTCTACTTCTGAGGGTTGGCTGGCTGTCATCAGAGTGATAGGAGGAACTGGGCCATGTGTCTCTCATCATCCAGCAGGACAGCCCCGGCTTGTTCACACTGCAGCTGGGCAGGGTGCCAAGTGAGCAAGTGAGAGCGTGCAAGCCCTCCTGAGGCTTGGGCTCGGAACTGCCCCTGTCACTTCCACCATATTCTGCCAGCCAAAGTCACAAAGCCATCCGAGATTCAAGGTGATGGGGAAGCTACAAAGTTATGCTGTCATGGGGCATGCTCAGCGAGGGGGAAGAATTGTGGCCTCTTTGTGATCTACCACGGATAGGTACTGCTGTCATTGTCATTTTACATTGAAACTCAAAGAGGTAACACTCTCTTGCCAAGATTATGCAGCGAGTAAGCGGCAAAGGCAGGATTTGAACTCTGGGGTCTTGAGCTTGACTGTCTTATGATATGTGAACTCCACTCTCTCAGGGGACAGTGACAGGGCCTGGTCTGACCCAACCTACCAGGCCCCAATAAGCTTGGCTAACACAAAGAGGAGGCAGGAAAATGACAAAAAGTTGAGTCAGACACCAGGAAGGACCAGGGGGTTCAGGCAGAACCTGTGGCCATGACAATATGCCAGTTTTGTGATGTGGGCTCCAGCCTGCCTCACAAAGGCACAGGCCTCTACCGGACAGGCCAGAGCTGACCCTCTTCCAGGAAAGAACCTTGTCTGGCCTCAGGCTGGCAGGGTCCCATCATAAGCTGGGATGAGGGAGCTGCCTCTGGTGTCTGCCACTGAGCTCCCAGACACAGGCGGTGATAGGACAGGCCAAGAGATCAAAGAGGCGCCACAGGGTGGAATCAAAGACCTGCCTCTCACCGTGACTCTGCCTGACCAAGGGTGGGTAGAGGGCAGCCGCCTGTGTGGGGCGGCCCCACCTCCTCATGGCCACTGCCACCACCCCTCCCCCACACACACCAGAGCCCAAGCACAGCTGTGCCCAGCCAAGCTGCCGGGTGCCAAGCAAGGCCTGGCGGGCTCCCTCTCATCTGTCTCTCTTTAGCAGGAACAAATGGGAATGAGGGAATCAATTAACAAGGCTCCTTAGCCAAACGACTGCTGCTCCCACCTCCCCAGCCTGTTAACCCTCTGCTTCCAGGGCTAGGAAGGACTGGCCAGCTTGCGGCACCTGCTGGCCTCTGGGATGCCAGCCTCTGGGACGCTGGCCTCTGGGGCGCCGAACTGGATGCTCTCACCTTGTCTCTGCCAGGTGCAGGCAGCAGCTGCCAAGCTGAGGAGTCAGAGCTGAAACCAAGCACCTTCATTCCACCTCAACAGAACTGGGGTCAGTCCCAAAGGGTAGTCGGAGACTTGGATCCACAAGGCAGACCTGGCCCTTTTCTTCCCCTTCAGGGACCTGGGACCCCTCTTGGATCTAAAACCCTGAACAGAAGGGACAGGCCTAACAATGGCCTTCGGCCTGGGCAGGTGAGTCCCAGCCAAGCCCCACCTGAGGCCCACAACGGGTCTGGGAAAGGTAGGGGACATGGAATGCACATCAAACCATCACGCCGAGTAAGTCCTGACCACTGTTGCTTTGAAGGCAAATGGTCAATGCTAAAAATTCTCTCTGGGGAATTCAGAAAGGAGACCAGAGGGGCCTGGGAGGCTGGCTTTGGGGTTGGCGTCTGTCTTGAGCCTGATACATTACACAGCTCAGGGGTTGCCATTCATAGCTTGCTCCATCATATGCGGTGACACTGGGGTCAGTCCTGCATCAGACAAGTGAAATAAAGGCATATACTCTCGGTCTTTTATGTTCAAAAGATATTCATCTAAATTAAGACCAAAAAAAATTGGACACAGCTTGCATAGAGAGAGCTACCCATCCCCATACCCTCCTCCTAGGCTGGATAAAGTCCCCAAAGGCAGAAGATGGCAAGAGGGATGAGAGAGGAGAGGTCAGCAGAGCACCACCTGCTGAGATCCACCCACAAGCTCCAGAGGTTTCCAGAGCCAGGAGCCACACAGGCACCAAAAACAATGCCCGCTCCACATGAGTGAGCAAGCTCTGTAGTCCAGCCAGGGCCTGAGAGATCTGTCTGTTTATTAGCTCATCCATTCTTTCCTTCATTTCACAAGTGGACAGCAAGGGCCAGCCCATGACTGCAGTGGTCATTCACCAGTAGGCCAGCAGAAGAGGGTCGTGTGTGCCTTGGGTCTTGGCTCAGTCCCACCTGGGTCATCCAGTGGAGGTTGCCCCACCCTGCCCCTCTTCAGTGCCCCAGGACACTAGGGGTAAGCCCCCAAACAGAGTGATAATAAGATGGGAGGATGAAAGACAGACTTGGGCAAGATGGAGCTCCTTGAGAGTCTGCTCAGTAACCAGAGGATGTGATGAAGCCCTCTGAGCCCCCCAGGAAGGTTACAGCTGGACTCCCATCCCTTTCCTTCAGTGTGTTTGCCAGTTTCCCTCCCCACTGCAGAGGCAGATCTGGGCTGCTGAAAACTCCAGAGCCTCACTGGCCCCAAGTTCAAAACTCTCCAGCCAGGACTCTCATTGGCCCAGTTTGAATCAAGTGTCCCTTTCTGAGCCAATCAACATTGCCCAGGAGGGAGGGATCAGTAAAAGATGGCCACACCCATTCAAAGACAAGGTTAAGATGGGGGCCAGGGATGGACACTGAAGACGAAGCCACAGATGTCTACCACACTAACTTTGGGCACATGGAGATACATTGAGCCTCACTTTTCTTACCTGTAAAATGGAGCTAACTTTAGTGCCAGCTTTCCTGAGTTGTCCTGAAGATTTAAAGAGATAACATCAGTGAGGATTCTTGACAAATTTTAGTGGGTACTGAGGAAATGGGAGGCAAGTTTGACTTGAGAATTCTCTAAAATGGGGTATCTAGGCTGTCCCCCCTGCCTTGATGCTCTGGGATCCCGTGGCCCAGAGCCTCTGTAACAGGTGGTGGGTAAGCAAAGAACTTCCTCTCAGAGGTCTATCAATCCTCTTCTCTTCTCTTCTCTTCTCTTTTCTTCTCTCTTCTCTTTTCTTCTCTTTTTTCTTGTCTCTTCTTTCTCCTCCTGATGCTCTTCCCAGCCAGGACTGCCCCCAACCCTCCAAGGCTCTCCCTGGTGTCCTGGGAAGAGCGTATGCTTGGCTTTCCAGAGCCAGCAGCCAGGGTTCAGACCCCAGTTCTGACTGGGTGATCATGCTCAGGCACCTTGACCCTCTGTACCTTCATTTCCGCATCTCTAACAATGGGATTGGTAAGAGCAATTCCCTCCTAGGGTTGTTTCGTATGTGGCCCAGCACCCAGCAAATGTTGTGTAAGTATTAGCCATTCACATTAACACTGGCAGCTCTGGCTCCATCCTGTTGCGGAAACAGCATGGATGAGCAAGAGGGAGCTGAGTGTTGGGACAGAGCAGTAAACAAGACTGACTGACGCCTCCCGTCCTCCTTGAGGCCCCATCCCGGTGGAGGCAAATGCCTTCACTGGCAATAGCAATACAGTGCAACCAGGGCTACTCTCAAGGGAAACCTGGGGCAGCCAGAGGGCCACAGAGGGCCAGGGCAGGTCACCACCGGAGTGATGTTCAGGGTGGGGATCCAGGTACAGGGACCAAACAGAAGAAAAAACAACCTTGAGAGCCAGTGGGGGTTAGGGGCACCCAGGCCTTTTCAGTCAGGTCCAGCGAGGGAAACTTGGAGGGGTTCTGGAGGGGTTCTGGCAGAGGGCAGCTAGGAGGTGTGAAGCCTCAGCCCCTCTCCCTCCCTGGACTGGACTGGATGGTGGGCCTGTGTGCGATGTGTGATTGACTGAGGTTGTGGGTGTGGGTGTGTGAGGCTGTGTGGGAGATGGTAGTTTTGTGGGTTTGAACCTCAGTAGGATTGTGTACGAGGGTGTGAGCATATTTGGAAGGGTGTGGGGCTTGGTGGACCAGTTCGAGACAGTTGGGGGTGTGACCACTGTGGATGAAGGGGTGCGTGCGTGTCTGCGGGTATCCCTAAGACTGGCTAACAGGCTGCTGTATGTGGCTGTATTACGTGTGTGCGTGTGTGCCTCTGTTGGTATGCATGTGTGTGTGTGGATGTGTGTAAGACCGGGCCATGAGCTGCTTGCCCCTCTCTCGGCCCTGCTACAGGCCACACACACACACACACACACACACACACACACACACACACACTAGCTCCTGGGGCTGGGAGGAGTGCTGCCCGTGGCTGCCACAGCCAGTCAGAGCGTGCTAATTTGCATGTTAATGAAGCCCGGGGAGCTCTCCAGCTCAAGACTAACGGGAGCCCCAGCCCCATCCTTCCCTGACAAGCCTGGGAGGAGGATGGCGGGCTGAGAGCTGGCAGAGGCAAGAAGAGGCGGAGGGAGGAGGCTGAGAGGAAGCTCCCCTTCCTCTCTCCCTTTCTCCCACTCTCCCACCCAGCAGCCTCTCCCTCTTCCTTGGCTAAGGGGAGAGGGCTGGCTCAGGGGGAGGGGCAAAGGCAGAGGAGGTGCTTGGGGGCGTCAGGAGGCTGGGAGAGACGCCCACTTGGCCGCCTCATGGAGCACCCGGCACCCGGCCCGCACCTTGAGATGGGCGCCTGACAGCAGTGTGCCCTCCTGGGGTGCCGCACAGCCAGAGGCCCTCTCCTGCCCTGCACACGCCTTTAGTGACAGCTAGGGGGCTGCTGTGTGCTCTGCCGCCTGTGTCCCAATGGAGAGGGCTCAGCCCGTGTGGGATCAGGACTCCCAGTCCCCACAGGGCCAGAGTCCTGCCAGGAGGGGCGAGACGGGGCAGGGACTGGACAGCGATGGGCAAGATGCCGGGGGAGACTGGAGTACCAATGGAGGGCACCCACCCCCCAGGGTCTGTGGCGGTGGGAGAGTGGAGCCCTTGCCTCTCTGATCAACAGGTCAGTCCTGGCTCAGCTCCCAGGTCTCCTGCTCTGTCATTCTCAAGCCCCTCACCATGGGCCATTGCATTCCTGTCGCGTCCCTGATCCACCACCCTTCCCGTCGCCCCGTCACTCAGTCTCCATCTCCTCCTTCCTTTCTCAAGCAGCCACCTCCTGCAGGAAGCCTGGCTCTCCGGGGAGCCCTCAGCAGCACATTGTCTGGTTTTTATCTCAGAGATGTGTCTTCTGCCTTCACACGGGGACTGCTGGGCTGGAGGTCCTGCCTCCTCCCTCCTCAGCCTGGCCTCATTGGGTACTTTCTTCCCTCCTTTGCCTTTCTCTCCCCATATGGCTCTCTGCCCTGGCCTTGGCCGAGGCCCCTCAATCTCCAGCCTCTGTCTCCATCTCTCCCTCCTTTTACCCAAATGCTCAAATATTCAGATTTGCTCTCTGGCTCGCCCTCGCTGGCTCTCTCTCTGGATCTCTTGCTCTCTCGCTCTCTCGCTCTCTCTCTCCCCCTTCCTCCCTCCCTCCCTGAATTGCCCTGTGAGTCAATGGGTACAGGCAACTCGGCCTCCCCCACCCATGTGCCCAGGCCCCATTCCCAGATGTGCCCTGGCCAGAGCTGGGGGTAGAGGTGACAACCCCTCAGGGCTATGGGTCTGGCAGGTGCGAGGAGAGCGAGGAAGTTACTGGTTGATTGCAGGGAGGATATCTGGCAGAAATAAGGTGCTCTTTCTGCTTCAGTGACGACTGTTACAATCAAATTGTCCACAGACAATTAGCAGAGTGGGAGAAATAAGAATTAGATTTCTAATTATTTTCCCAGTAAAAACCACCCTGGACCCGGTGGGTGAGGGGGGAAAGGCTTTTCCGTGGCTCTTGTGGGCACCTTAGCAGGCCTGGCCTCCCTGGAGCTGGGGCGAGGAGAGCCTGAAGGTGGGAGTTGGTGGAAAGAGAGAAGGTGCCCCAGCCCAGCCTTCAGCACACTAGGAAGAGGCAAAGGAAAGGGTCCGCCTTGCTGGGCCTTGAGGTTCTGAAAAGAGCTGGCCACTTGCAGCCTTGGGTTGCAGTATCAGTCTTGACACTTGTTGTTGTCACTTCCCATTTTGGGCCCTCAGCTTGCTCATTCCAAAAATGGGGGCCAGTCATTCCCAACTGGTAGAGTTATGAGGAGTCAATGAGGCAAGGAGGTAAAGCATGTCAGAGACTGGCAGAGGCAGGTGTCCTGGGTCCCTAGCCCCATGCTCACATGTGGTGCACACGCTCACACATACCTGCATGGTTATGCGAGCTCATACACACTCACCTTCCAACACCCCTCTGCCTCCCAGATGCCTAGATCTGTCTCTGTGACAGAAGGAGGGACTCTCAGGGAAAAGGGCTAAACCCCAACACCCTGAGTGCAGAGCCTTTTACCAAATCACCCCTCCCTCATCCAGGTGAGCCTCAGCTTCCACAACTGCACACGGTGGAAGTGAGGGTTCAGCGGCACCTGTGTAAATAGTGGGGCTCATGCCTGGCCTGTGGCATGTGTTCCCAAACCATGAAATGCTGTTAATGAGGAAGGTACTGCCTGAGGGGTGCAGCCCAGGCCTTGGAGGCTAAAGAGGGAAGACAGAGGGCATTTCTGCGTGGAACAGGTTTAGGAAGCTGAAGGAAGGGATAAGTGGGCATTTATCAGTCCCTAGGGAAGCTGAAGGGATAAGTGAGCATTTATCAGTCCCTACTGAGTCCAAGGCTCTGTTCCGAGTGCTGTGGGCCCACCTGACCACACCTTCATCAGGGGTCCCTCACTCAAACAGAAGACGGCAAGAAAGACCCACCAGGCTGGAATAGGACAGTCCTGGGTTCCCAGGGAGGCTCGGCACTTTCTAGCCATCATGCCACTCTTCCACTTGCCCACTCTGTGCCTCAGTTTTCCTCTCTGCAAAGTGGGGAGAGTGCAGCGGCCACCTCCTGGAGTTGTGAAGCAGCTATGCCAGTGCTTTGCACCCAGAGATGTGCTGTTAGGGTGTAGGGGCTGGTTCGCACAAGCACTGACTTGGACACCAGCACTCCACATGTCCTGCACACAGACTCAGGGGCTGCACGGGGAGCTCCGGGCCACTGCAATGCCTTCGGGCCTGCCTCACCATCGACTGGCTCACTAATGTCCTTGAGTGCCCAGGCCTAAAGGCAGCCCACACACCTGTCCTCAGGCGCCTCCTATGATCACTCACCGGCACATTCGTGTGCACACACTCACACTCATCCTTCCTGGGCCAGCCCCCTCATGCACCTCCAAGGGGGGGCAGCCAGGCTGTCCCCAAGTGAACTGAGGGAAAGCTCCCAGCCACACCCATCAGGGCTGTGCTGGGGGAGGCAGCTGCAGCCCAGCTGTAAATGTAGGAGGGGGTGAGGGGAGCTGCTTGGAGCCCCAGCTGGGAGTCAGGCAGGAAGGGTGGTCCTTCCGCATCTTCTGATCCCCTTCCTAGCCTCCGGGGCCAGCTGGTTGGGCTTTGGCAGGGAGGAGGTCGCCTGCCAGGGGGTGATAAGAGCCTCTACCTGCATTGATTCCCCTGCCAGCTGCCCTTGCTTTGACAGTGACAGAGACCCTGTAGTTGGTGGCCATGCCCCCCTCCCTCATTCTCAATATGTCTTCTCCCCCCTCCAGCGGTATGCATCTCTCTGTCTCTCTCCCTCTGTGTCTCCTTGGGTCCCCCGCTCTTGTCGCTCTGGGGCTGGGTCTCCCACCCCGCCTGGGCTATGTAAATGTGGTATTTCCCTCTCATCATCAGGCTGCCTGCCTGGCTCACATTTAATTTGATCCGCAGCGGCGCCTCTTCGGAGCTACTCATCAAAGCGGGAAGACAATTAGGTGAATGTCAGGGTGGTCTGGGCCCCACTGGGGTGACCAGGGTCTGGAGCAGGATTGTAAAGGGTAGAGGTCAGGGGCCAGTCTGCAATCCTGCCTCATGCTGGATCTGTCCATGTTGAGTAGCTCCATGCCTGTCTAGAGGCCTGGATTGTCCATTGGAAAGAGGCCCCCTCTGCCAGGGAGCCTCCAGGGGTGGCTGGTTCCCCTGCAGTGGAGGAGGGGCTTGACAAACCCCTCTTACCCCTACCCAAGGCCACAAAAAGCAGGTACCCAGGGATCCACCTGGCTACATCAGCTCAATCTTGGGCTGGGCATTTAGTTGGGTTTCAGGGAGGTTCTGAGCTCTGGACTGGGTCAGGGTCCTCTGAGAAAAACACATTCTTTTTGTAGCGGCTCCCTGGCCCCGCCCATGCTGCTCCCAAGGAGTTGGCCCAGCTTCAGCCCAGCCTTTTAACACCCTCCTCTTTGCCTCTGCCTCTCCCTGTGTCTTTTCCCTCTCTCTTTGCCGCTGCTGCTGCTGCTGCTGCTGCTGCTGCTGCTGCTGCTGCTTCTTCTTCTTCTTCTTCTTCTTCTTCTTCTTCTTCTTCTTCTTTTCTTTTCAGTACTGGGGATTGAACCAAGGTACTCACACATGCTAGACAATTGCTCTACCACTGAGCTGCACCCCCTATCCCCTTTGTAAATTTTTTTTTATTATTTTAAAACAGAGTCTTGCTAAGTTACGCAGGCTGCCTTTGGCCTCAAACATTCAATCCTCCTGCCTCAGCCTCCCAAGTCACTGGAAACATAGCCATGTGCCACCACAGTGGGCTCTCTGCGTCTTTCTTCACCTTCAAGCCTCTACTCTCCAACCTCTTTCTTTCTCTGTGTATTAGGTCTGTACCTTCACCCCTTCCTCTATCTCCCAGGCCCCTCTGGCTCAGCTACTTGGCTGCAATTTTCCCTCTCCTTCTTCAGGGCTTCTTATGGCTGACCCTGACCCACTGGCCCACACCTCTGGACTCTTCCTCACTGCCCTCCTTTCCCAGCGATGCCCCATCTTTCTCACCTACATCTCTGATTGTCTCTCTCTCTCCTGGTCCCTTCCATCAGCTGTCAACATGTTCAGTCTCCCCTTCTTAAAAACCAATACTAATAAATAACTTTTAAAAATTCCCTTGATAGCCCACCCTCTCCCACCCCTAGGGAAGCTTCTGGAGAGCTATCTACACTGGCAGTCCACACTTTGCTACCTCCCCTTCCTCCGTCGCCCACTCCAGTCTGGCTTCTGTACACATCATGCCCTAGGAACGGCCCTCATCAAGGTCACCAGCAACCTTCTCCTCACACTCTCCCTGTCCATGCCTCATGTGGATGCCAGGACAGCCCTGGGCACAGCTGACCTCATCTTTCCTCCTGGCTCCAATGGTCCCACTGGGTGTCTTGACTTTGTCTCCACCTCCCTAGCTGGTACCTTTCTAAACTCTTCCTCTCCCATCCTTCTCGGGGCTGCCCCAGAGTTCCAGTGCAAGGGCCCCTTGTCTACTCACACTTGGCAGGACCTCTGAGTGATCAGATCCCAGCCTGAGGCTTCAAAACCCACCTGTGTGCCACCCCTTCTGCTCTTCAGCCCCTCCCACTGCTGTCTCCTGAGGTCAGGACTGAACTGTCCACTGTCTCCTGACCACTCGGTGTGTCCATGGTGCTCTCCAACCCAGCAAGCCCATATCAAGCCTTCCATCTCACCCCACACCCAGTGCCTCCTCCTGGGTTCCCCAGCTTGATAATTAGCCTTTCCTCTCCCGGCCTCCCTACCCAGCCTCCTTCCCCCACCCCTCCGTGCAGAGGTGGTGAGGGCCTATCATCCATCAGGCTGCTTCTTAGCTATTTTTCTTTCCCTAAAACTCTGCTTAGCCCATCCCCAACCTTCCTAGACAGACCTTCTCAAACCAGGATGCTCTTATGGTAACTCAGAGGCATCTGAGGCTGTCTATCTTCAGGCATTTATCACCCTTTGTTCCCCCATGGAATGCCCTCTTCTTCCTCTTTGCTAGTCCAAATCCATCTTGTCCTCCTTCATCAAAGCCAAGTTCCATCCTCCTCCCCACAAAGCCTCCCTCCCTGCTGCAGCTGGCAAGACCTTCTCTCACCCTACACTCCCAGGTGCTTCTTATCTGGTCCATGCCAGGGGTCTCAGCAGCATCACCTCCACCTTTCTCCTGAGTACAGACTCCTACATTCCCCAGGCTCTTTGTTGGTAAGTGGGGCATGTGGCCACTCCTAGCCAATGAGGTATGGACAGAGGTGAGATGGTACCTTCCTGGACAAACCATAGAGGGGCTAGTGCATGACTTTCCAGCTGCTGCAGCAACCTAGAAGGCCTCTTGTGAGATGGTGAATCCTCAAGATGAAAGCAGAAGAAAAAGATGAGTCACCCCGTGAAGGATAGCAGCCCAGGGGAGGTGCCTGGATCAGCAATAGACTTGGCATAAATGAACAACAAACTTTGCTTGTATTTATCCACTGAGATTGAGGTGGTGTTTGTTACCACAGCATAACCTCTCCTATCCTGACTAATATATCTCTGTCTGAGCACTACTTTTTCCCCTCTACAGTCTGAGGATAATAATCAGCTTCTCACTGAGTGGTTGTGGAACTTAATTATGTAAAGGTCCTACTGCATGCCAGACTCACTGTGAGGTATCTAACTATGAGATGTGCTAGCAAGGGCTCCATGCATCAGAGGGAAAAGGAGATGGCTATGTTCAACTGCTCCAGTTGGGCACTGCACAGTTCTGCCCACTGGGAAAGATTACAGTGTGGACATGGAAGTCACTCCCCTAGAGTTGTAAATTGTTGTAGCCCTATCCTACCCAATAATAAATGTCTTGGTTTGGGCCCTAGATAAAGAAGAATTGGGGATCTGAAAAGATCATGAAAGAGGAACAATGACATTAATATCATAATCATAATATCAAAAACATTTGGGTGGTGCTGCTTTGTGCCAAGTACTGCCCCAAGCACATTACTTAGATTTACTCATTTATTTCTCACAACAGTCATCCCCATCTTAGAGAGGAGGAAGTCAAGGCAGAGATAAGGTAAGTAAGTGGTCCAAAATCATTTCTAAATAACAAAGCCAGGACTTGAACCTAAGAAGTCAGGCTTCCAAGTTGCTCTTAGTCCCTCTGTATGGGTTCCTGAGGCAAGGCAGCATGGGGTCCCTCCCCAGCCCAGCACCTGGCTAGATTTGAGCTCCCAGGGTGAGAGTGAGGGCAGAAACTAAAGAACTGATTGTAAGAGTGTCTGAGAGATGATACACATGCACAGCTCTTCAGGGGCCCAGTGACTGAGGCCCAGAACTGAGTATTGACAGAGCGCCTATGCTTGCCCTAACCCCTGGCCCTGACTTGATGTGGACCCCAGATTACCCTGGCACCCAAACAGTAGGGGATCTAGAGGAAGGGTAGAGGCCATCCCTTGATGTGACATGGGTGTTTCTTGGTGGGAAAAACAGGTGGGAAGTCTTCTCCAAACAGGCTCATGAGAGCCAATCTGTATGAACAGGAGTTTGGGAGAAAGAAGATCAGGTGAGCTCTTGTAGAGACAGTCAGGTTTGTGTGCCCCTGTGAGACACCCCCCACACACTGCCTGGAGCCAGGAACAGTGGATGCTCTGTGAGGAGGAGCCGAGGCTGTTGTAAGTACATGGGCCCTGCACCTGGATCATCTGAGCGTAGCAATAAACGCAAATGGGACCTCACTTGTGCACATAGGTTCCTCAGCTCCATGACACATCTTGCCAAAGATAAGAACTCAATTAATCCTTCAGTCATCCTACTTTACAGATGAGGAAACCGACGGTCAGAGAAGCTGACTGCCCAAAGTCAGTGCACCTACAAGGAACAGGCTCTGGCTGACCCCAGATTCGTGCACTGCTCATGTTGCCACTGTCCCCAGAAGTGCCATTCCTCTTGAGGGAATTTCCTATGTCCCCAAGGATACCTCCTACAGGGAACCAGGTTACCCGGGTCTCCTGCAGCCTGGTGGAGGTCTGTCTGCCAGGGCAAGCCTCTGCTTCACCGCCCACCCGTGTGCTAGGGACAGAAGGGGGACTTTATGTGCAATCTGCCTGACTCTCCAGAAAGCACTTAGGTTTACGATGTGCATGAAATTGATCGCCAGTTGGCGCGGCCCCCGCTCACTCAGTGCCAGCCTAGCACTGGCAGGAGGATATCCCCCACCCCCATCCTCAAGGAGCATCGAAGCCGCCTGCCAAGACCCCTCATGAGGGTCCTTCTCCAGTAACAAGTGCTGAAGGAGGGGGGAGTTCTGCCCAAAGGCCTTTCCACAGTGCACATACCCCCGCCCCATGAGAGTTAAATAGCTCTGTGTTTTATGCCAATTTCAGCCTCTTCTGCTTCCTTTCTAATGAGCCGATGCTTTCAAAGGCCCCACTAATTGGTGTTTGCTCCTCACACGCCACGACACTTTGATAGTCACTTAGGACGTGGGTCCATCCCTCACACCCACAGTACAGAGCAACTGCTCACCTTGCTGCACCAGGGTTCCTGGGGCTGTGTGCTCCCATGCATGTGCACAAGTGTGGGCATGCCTTTGTGCACATGTGAGAACGCTCCAGTGCGGTCTTTCCTATGTGCAGGCCATGTGTCTGCACAGGCACACCTCTGTGCATACGTGTGGGAATGCTCCTTTGAGAATATCTCTCGTGCATCTCTGTGCTTGTATGTCAGTGCATGTTTGTGAGTGAATACTAGAACATGTGCATATGGGGGTGATGAACTTGTGTATTACACAGTTTCCCAGGCAGCTGTATTTGTATGCACATACAATAGTACTTGTGCGTTTTTGCATGCACATATATGATTTGTATGTTTGCCCCCGGACATGTCAAGGAGCACATAAGTCTGCTAATTAGGTACCTTCTCATATCCAGTTGCATCTGTGGGTGTTCAAGCTTGCATGCTTTATTTAGCATGAGGAGAATGTAGATGTCCATGGATGTGTACAGGTCAGGTGTGGAGATGAGAGAATTTTGGTTTCTCTGTGTATCTTGGTGTGTATGTTTACACAGGCATGCACATGTGCATAAGTGGGCATTTGTGGATGACATGTGGAGGAAACGTGAAACATTGAAGCCCAAGGTTTTCAGCGCTTATGGCCTGGCTCTGCCATTTGCAAGCTCCACAACTTTGAGCCAATCACATGCCCTCTCTAATCTTCAGTTTTCTCATCTGGAAAACAGAAGCAATAAAAGCATCTACCCCACCATGCCATGCTGGTTAAACGGAATAACATCACAAAGTGCCAGTGGGGACTGTGCAAGACACGGGCCCCAGGCAGACGAGGCACTCACCCTTTCCTCTCCCATCCTCCTCCCTAGGAATGTCCTTGGGGCAGTCGCCATTCCTTGGCCTCACCATGGAACTAATTACCTGGAAGAGACCTTGTGGGCACCTGAGAAAAAACTAGGAGAATCATGACAAAAGCTCGAGCCAGGACCAGGCACATAGTACCAGCTCTGATCTCTGAGATCTTTGTTGTATCTGAAGTAAGTTCACACTTTTATTACCTATCCTTGGTACATGGGACACTGAGGTACAGAAGTAGAAGTGAGCTGGTGACAACAGGATTTGCTGTCACAAGCCACAGGCTGCAACTTGCTAGTGAGGAGTTAGGCCCTCTGTCCTTCAGATTCCTGAGAGAAAAGGCTCAAGAGGATGAAACCATGTGCACTGTCATGTACACCACACACAAGCACACAAGTGTGGGGCAAAGGGCTCCTTCTCTGAGCCCAGGCCTGGGGTGCCTTCCTCAGGCTGTGGGAGCAACCATTCCAGGAACCCAACCCTGCCCCACTGTGAACACAGATTACAACCACAGCGCTTGTCAAACCCCATCCTGTACTCACCAAGAAACAGGCTCAGAGAAGGGAAAGGAGCAGCTCAAGGACAGGCCTGCAATCGTACCACCGTGGCCTCAGATCCGTCAGATCTCAGAAGCTAAGCAGTGCCGGGCCTGGTTAGTACTTGGATGGGAGAGCACCTGGGAACACAGGCTTGGGAGGACCTGGCAACCCATTCCCAAAAACCAATCAGCCATTGAAAACCCTATGAATAGCAGAGAAGCACTGACAGTAGTGTTTCACCTGTTATATGTAGGGTCACTGAGTCAGACACTGACTTGATGGCACTAACAAGTCCATAGAGCAAGAAAAAGCTAGGATAGAGGACTCATGTACCCCACAATGCAATTTCCACCCTCTCACCCCCTTATTTGCATGTTGGCTGGTGGTCCGCATGGAGGTTTACTGTGGTGCCATTTGGGAGAATGACCCCTAGACCCTGTCTGCCCTGCCCCACTTAAGATTGCAACCAATAGTTGTCCCCCTTTTTTTTCATTATATTTTTCAGAGTAAATTTTAATTAAAAATTAATTACGATTTTAAAAGTCACACCTAATAGCAATAGCACTGCAACCTTGCCAGTTGACATACCCACTGTCATTAGCCCCATCAGCCCCCCAAATCACCACCCTCTCCAGCATTAGGGTATGATTGTATCCCACCCCCTACAAATTCCCACCCCTTAAGCTATTGTCACCCCAGTCCTTTATAAATGTCTCTGGCACAGCCCCAGAATCAAGCAGAAATGGTCTTCCACCACCACCATTTCATTTCTATTCCCCACCCTCTCTCTGCTCCATGCTCATTCCAGAATCATATGAAGTGACCCAAAGACTTTCCCAAATCTGCACCCCTCCTCTGCTCCCAACAGCTCCAGGCTCAACCTGCCCTGCAGGAACTGGGGGCTGGGCTTGGGCCCTGAAATCTTCCTGGGGCTGGCAGCCAGCAAGGGGAGTGGGGAGGGGCTGGAGGGGTGAGTGGCCCCCTCCTTGGGCCTGGTGCCCCACCCACCCAGCCGGTGGCCTGTCTGCCTTCCTGAGCTCATTAACTGCAGGTCACTGTTCAGCAGGAAAGACAAGGCGTGGGTTCTGCGGGCGTTCATTAGCCGTGAGAGGAACAGTGTGTGTGAAATTAGCAGTCACCTGAGGACCTCGATAATTTCATAATTAGGAGGCCTAATGGCTCTAGCTCTAGATGCCAAATGATTTAACCCCTCACCTGCTGGACCCCCAGCCCCCAGCCCAAGGCTGCAGGGGAGGGCTGGCAGTAACCCCTCTTCTCCCATAACCCTCCTTAGCACCAACCTTTTTCATTTCTGCAACCCCAGTGCCCAGCACGAGGGCTGGCACCAACAGAGGGAGTTCAAAAGCAAAGTTTATGGAGTGAATGAATGAATGCATGACTGAATGAGCAGGTGTATGGATGGGGAAAGAGCTACAGCCCCCGCTGCAGGTGCTCAGATAGGAATGCTCCGCAAAGGAATGAGAAAGGGTTCTCCATCTGCATGAGTAGGTGGGTGGGTAAGCACATGCCCCTGTGTGTGTGCGTGTGTGTGCACGCGTGTGCATGCACACGCACGTGCGAGCATAAGGGTACACACACGTGGGCCTGGAATGTCTGCTTCTAAGAACCTTGTGTGTGTCCATATCCAACCTGCCATCTGGGAACATGTTCTGCTTCCTCCTGTCTCTGTGGCAGAACCCAGGTGCCTTCCTCCATGCCAGCCTCTCTTGGCACCACCTGAATGATGGTGTCCAGAATGTCTATGTGGGGAGCTGGGGGACATTCTTGGCTGGAAAAGAGCTCCTAGGGGGCTTGCTTTCAATCTGCATTTGCATAGCAAGAGCACTATTTTTACTTAGAGTGAATAGTTATTTGGGATTCTGAGAGACCTATGCTAATAATGTAGCGGGGCTAAAGTCAACCTCTTAGCATGGAGGAGTTGGTTAGGACAGCCTCAATGACCTTTCTTAGCCTGTCCCCATACCACCCAACTTTCCCATGATCCTAAGGAGGGGAAGGCTGAAATGGAGGGGGTGGTCCCCAGGTGCTCCAGGCCTGGTGCAGGGATTGTTGGTTCAGAGCCTCCCCAGCCCCTGCCTCACTCCCCTGACTGGGGAGAGGAAGCAGGAAGGAGCTAAGTGGGGCCAGAGGGGGGGAGAATGAAGGGAGGGAAAAGGGATGGGAAGGGAACAATGAAGGAATACAGAGGGGAAAGAGAGGCGATGGGGGAGGAAAGGGTAGAAGGAGAAAGGCTAGGAAGTCTGAAGGAGGTGAGAGAGGGAGGGGAGAGAAAAGGAGGGAGGCAGGGAGGCTGAGAGCATTATCAGCACTTAAAAAGCGAGCAGCTCAGTTCTTCTTTGGCACAAATAATGGCTTTTTATGAATAAATCATGTGTCAGACGCCTCCCAGGGAGTGGGCATGGAGGGGGGTGCGTCTGCTGGGCTCCAAGGCTGGCGGGGAAGGGCCAGTAGCAGACCCCCAGCTGCAGGGGTGTTGCCCCCTTTCTCCCAACGGGGCCCAGCAGGACAGGAGCTGTCTCTGCAATTATCACCGGCCTGAGCCGGGTAGAGCTCAGTCACTCCGAGGTGGTCTCTTTGCTCCCTACTCATGAGCTGGGCTGGCTCCCAGGGCCTGGAGTGGCCCTCTGCCCCCCTCCACTCCCCTCCAACAGACAGTAGAGCAGCCCAGAAAGGGTTTCTGGCAGAGGAACACCAGCCTGGTGCTCCCGAGAGAGAGGTACGTGCCAAGACAGGCAGGCACGCCCGGAGAGCAAGGCATGCGGTGCACATGTGGAGATTGGGAGAGCAGTTCCCACAGGCATGGCCTCCACACACATGTGGGCACGCTCCGAGATGGATATGCTGTCAATCATGCACATACGCACGGGTGGACGCACACATTCGGCCACATGCACACCCCACAGGGAGGCCTCACCCTCCAGCACACTAACACCCAACACACATGTACACGCCCATAAAGCTGCCTACAGGGCTACAAGGATGTATACAGACCCACCATGCACGCCATCAGCCCCTCTTCCAGCAGCCTGGAAATGGGAGGTTAGCAGCCCATATGGAGCCCAGGCCCAGGTAGGCTGTCTTAGAGCCTGATTGTCCTGGTGGGGCTGGGGCATCTGTCTCAGGGGAGGGCCCATCAGTCTCTGTGTGCTCCCCACCAGGCAGGGACACCCACCACAATACCCCAGTGAAGTCTCAGACGCCAACTCCAAGCCTGAACCCCTGCAGATCCTGCGGGCTCAGGATTCCTTTGCTCCTCTATTCACAGCTGCTTCCTCAAGAGAAAGGTGTGCAGTAGGAGAGCTGGGCATTGGAGGCATACAGTCAGAGCCGGGGACTCCTTGCTGGCAGTGTGACCCACACAATGATTCCGATCTTCTTTGCTCCTCAAACAAATCTACAAGGCAGGCGTTACTGCCCGGGCTTCCAGACTCAGAAAGTGAGACTCCTGGAGGCAAGAACACTGGGCATTCTTTTCACAGACTCTAGGGGGCCCCTACGTCCTGGCTTACCTTCTCCCCACCTCTTCCATTGTTCCTTCTCAGCTGATGGGTTCCTCTTCCTGTGCTAAGGGGTTCTAAGATGCTTATCAGAGCAGACTTTGGTTCTCTGCTCATCCCACTATGCACACCCAACCCCACCCCGCCAAACCATTCCCAACACTCCCATGACAGCCTCTGCGCCCTGATTCTCTGACCTCCCTTTGTAGCCCAGATATCTTCCTGGGCTCTGGCCTCCCATCCAGGTGGGCATCCCCAGGGCATCACGGTGCCTAATGCCAGAGAACACCATCTACATGATAGAAGTGCTTGTGAACCTTCCTTCTCCCTCTCAAACCCCAAAGATTTCCATAGGATGCAACCCAAATGGAGCCTCAGTCTAAGCAACCCATTTTCCCAGGGCCCCTTCTGCCTCCATGCTCCCCATCTCAGGGAATGGCTCTGTCTGCCCAGGTACCCAACACCACTGACTCCTCCCCCTTACCCAAACATCCAATCCACAACCAAGCCCTAGTGACTCCATATCCAAAATGTATGTGAACTTGTCCTTTCCCTTCCAGCCCCACTGCCCTCCCTCATGCCCTGGTTTGAGTCACCATCAGTACCTCTGGCCACACCAGGCCTCTCTGCCACTAGCAATCTTTCCATCTCTGAACTTCCACCACACTCAACTGCTTTTGGTCCTGGTATCCATGTGCTTTCTTGACTCTGGGTTTTTGGATATGCCATTCTCTCTGTCTGAATCCCTTCCCAATGCCAATTCATCCTTCAAGGCTCAGCTGAGACAGCACCCCCTCCAAGGCTGCATCACCCCACAGCAGCCCCCTGGCTCCTCCATTCACCACAGCTCTGATGCATAGCCACCTATTTACCCATCTGTGCACCCACAAGCCTCCAGTTTCCTCCAGGGCAAGAGCCTGTGCCTATGCTGCTCTCTAGGTACAACTGGCACTTAACAGGTGCTCACTAAATCTTTCTTGAAGGAATGTGCCAGTGCAGGACTTACGCTGAGTTCTTCACGTACCCTTTCTCACTTACCTGAGGTGGGGGCTACTATGCTAAGGTACAGTCCAGGGGAAAAAAAAGGATACAGAGGTTGAAATGTGCCCAAGATGACACAGCTGCTAAAGGGAGGAAATGGGTTCCACCAGTCTGCTCCTTCAAAGGCTTCTTTCCCCCAGCCCCATTTTCCCTTTATGACCTTGTTTTCTCTGTACAATGGAACAAAAACTCGTGCCAAAACAGGGCCTGGCACCAACAGGTTCTCAGCAAACACCTGTACTCCCTTTCCCCAACCACTAAGGCTTAATTCTCAGACCAGAAACTTCCTATACACCCAAGTTCACGGGAGCAGGTGCAGAGTTCCACAAGGCACATCTCCAGTGTCAGGAAGTCAGTAGGCACTTAACCAATGGGTTAGCAGCCCCGCACCAATGAATGCTGACATGCACTCAGACGCAAAGCCACGACAGCGGCGGGCACAGGGGCTCATCTCCCACACAACCCCTGCCAATTATCCTCCATGGCCAACGCCCCCTCCTGCTAGCCCAAGGCGCGGGAAATATTTAAAACAATTTTATTCATGAAAATATGCTGTACAATGCACTCTACACGGCCTCAACACGGCACACACGCACACGCACACGCTGACGGCACGGCCACGGTACACTGCCTACGATACGCGCCGGGGACGCCGCGCCCACCGCCCGCCCCGACCAGACACTTATAAATATGGGAAAGAGGCGCCAGGACTGGCGTGGAGAAAAGGGTGTCAGATTGGGGGGTGGATCCGGAGCTGAGGTCTGCCTAGAGAGGCTTCGACCAGTACTGGAGGCGTGGGGGTTGAAAATAGGGGTCAGCTGATGGGGCGGGAGGGAGAGCCAGGGCCGGCTAGGATAGGAGGGAGAGGCTGAACCTTTGGGATGGAAGTCGTCTGGAGGGTGGCTTAGGGACTCCAGAAGACTGCTTAGGGTGGGTGGCCGACAGGTTGGTGTGTGTTTTGGGAGATGGTTGCTGGCGTCGGTAGTGTGACTAAGACCAGTGAGGAAAAGTGTCATTTCAGAATCAGATTGGAGTTTGAGGTGGACTATGCGTCTTGTCACCGCAAAGGCTCCGCAAAAGAAAGTGAAAATCCCGAAACGCCCCTGCCCCATCTCCAAGGCCAGCATCCATACCAAGTAACCCACCTTGCTCCTTCCCACGCCCCACCCAGCCCAGATTCCAGCCTCCTCTCCCAGCTTCCTGCCCTGACAGGAGGGGGCAGGTCTCAGGAATTGGGGCAGGGATGGTGGGGTACCCTGGCCAGTCCCTCCCATTCCCTCTGAAGTCAACTTCTGAGGGATGTCTCTAGCTGGCCTCGGGCTGACTCCTAGATCCTCCCATGGAGCTGGATCGGGGATGGGGACCCGGGGATCAGGATGGGAAGACAGAGTCCCCTTGGGGAAGGGACCAGAGCACCCAGGATACGGCCCTCAGCCTGGCACCCAGCTCTGGTTAGGGGGCGGAGCCCCCGCTAGGCCGGGGGGTGGTGGAGGCAGGGCTGAGTCGAAATTGAAGTCCATTTCGTCACTGTCCATGAAGTCGTTGAGGATAATGGACTCGACGTCACACTCGAGGCTTCCGCTGAACATGTCAAGGTCCAGGTCCGCCGGGAAGCGGTCGGGCGCGGCACCCAGTGGCCCGGCGGCAGCTGCCGCGTATGGCCCCGGCAGCGGGTCCAGGAAGAGGCCGCCTGGCGGACCCCCGAAGGCGGCTGCATGGCCCGGCGGTGCCAGGCCCGCGGTGCCCGCCTCGCCGGGCAGCGTCATAAGGCTGATGGGGTGGGCTAAGGCACTGCGCGAGGGCGCTGGCGGCGCGTAGGGGGCCGCCCCCTTACCCGGGTAGGTGGCAGCGGCGCCTGCCAGCGCCAGCTCCCCTTGCGCGCTCAGCACCGGGCCTGGCCTCGGCGCGGGCGGCGGCGGCGGCAGCAGCGAGGGCAGCGCCCCCGGGCGGAAGGGCGCGGCGGCGGGAGCGAAGCTGGCCTGCTTGTTCTCCTGGATGGTCTGCATGGGCAGGCGGCGCAGAGCGCCCAGCGCCGGCGGCCCGAAGCCCCCGCCCCCGGAGTAGGCGCCACCCTTGCAGCCGCCGAAGTAAGCCGGCGTCCCGGCTCGGGCCCGCGGCCCGTAAGCGTCCTGCGCGCCTTCCAGTAGGGCGTCGGGCAGCCCCGCGCCGCCCCCGCCATGCAGGCCCAGCGGGCCTCCCAGCTCGGCCAGGCGGGGCAGCTCGCCGGGACAGCGCGCGCCCAGCGCTGGCGACAGCGTGCTCGCAGGGCTTGGGTACATGAGTGGCGATGATGGCGCCAGGGCCTCCAGGGCCTCATCGTCCTCCAACTCGGCTGCCTCCCCAAGCAAGGGTCTCCCGCCGCCACGGAAGTCGGCCCACGCCTCATAGTCGTCGCTGGCGTGCGAGGACGGGCTGGCCGCCCACTTGGCTGCAGCAGGCAGGGGCCCTGGGGCAGGCGCTCCCGGAGGGCTGTCGTCCGGGTTTCTCTCAGGTGCCTGCAGTTGCTTCTTCTTGCTCGCCTTGCCCTTGATGCGAAGGAACTTGGCCCCATTGTCCATGGAAACAGCCCTGCGCCGCGGGGTCTTCCCTGTCTTCCCGCCCTCAGGGTTCAGCATCCACCAGGAGCTCTTGCCAGTGCCCTCATTCTGCACGCGGATGAAACGGGTATGCAGCGACAGGTTGTGCCGGATGGAGTTCTGTGGCCAGAGACAAGGGCATGGGTGGGAGGGTGGGAAGTGAGGCGGTCCAGGGGATAAAGGGGGGAGTGATAGGAAGAGGAGTGGGGTGAAACAGAAGTAAGAGGGTAAGAGAATGGAGAGGAGCCGGAAGAGGGAGGGGAGGATATAGGGAAGATGAGAGGGTCAGTGGGGGTAAGGGGGTTGGGAGAAGAGGAGGTGCAGGTTTAAGTACCTGGTTGGACAAACCCAGTATACCCACCCTCTACCCCAAATTGCACCCTCACACCCCCATCCTACCCCGTCCCTACATAGCCACTGCCCAGAGCGTGGGGCTGGAGCTTTGGCCTAAACTTTCCCCGGGGGATGTGACAGACCCTGACCGCAGGGGAGCCTGACTTCTTCTCCCCAACTCAGCCAAGCCCATGGAGTGGCTAGACAGGCTGCCAGGGCCCCCCCGCAGATTATGTAAGGGCTCATGCCAACGCGGCTCATTTGTCCGCCCCCTCCCTCCCCAGCCTGGCATGGTGCCAGGAGCCCGAAAACCCAGGGCTCCAGAAATCAATCTCGCGGTGACTGATTAAGCCCTGTTTAGAACTAATTGCTCTTTCGTGTGTGGGGAGAATAAATTACCTGCTTTAATTTCGTGTCTTTAAAATGCAACTGCAGGTAGAGAAGACTGTTAACCCTTTGCTGGGAGGTCCTGGCCAGGGAAGGCAGAATAGGCTGGGGTCCCCCAAGGTGAGTATGGTCCTGAGACTTTTCAGAGATGTACCCCCAACTCCTCTGTCCTCATGCAAACTCCAAAGAGGGCTGAGATCCCACTAAGCCCCTCGAAGGCAACCTTTGGCCATGGAAACCTCAGAGCTCACTCCTGCCAGATGGCTGCTCTCCAGCCAGCCCAGCTCCCCAACCCTCCTCTGCTGACCCACCTGACGCAGTTCTGCCCTCAAATCCCCTTCCTGGTGGGGCCTTTACACAATCCCCACACACTCCACATGTACAGACAGGAAGACCTAGGCTCAGAGAGAGGAAGTGGCTTGCCTAAGGCTCCATCGCCCTTTCTGCTGTACCTTGTTACCTCCCTCCTTTCCCCTTTGCCTCCTTGCCCATATCCTCTTCTTAATTTCCTCTGGATCAGTCCCCAGTCTCTCCAGATCACTGCCTGCTTTAGTCAGGCCTGTCCTAGAGGACAGAGGAAGACAAGGGAGCTCATAGCTCCATGGCCCTGGCTCCCATAATAAGAACCTGGTTTAGAATTTCTGTTGGGCCTCCCACCTTGTGGCCTCCAGCTCCCTGCTCAGGCACCACATGGGCTTGGCTATCTGAGGGCTAGGCAAGGATGCCTGGCTCTTTGGTCATCTAGCTGTGTGGCCGTGGCTGCATATCAATCTCTAAGCTACTCTGAAAATATGGGCTACAGTCATACCCCCACCTCATGAGGCTATTAGATCATCACATGAGCTAAAGGGTGTGGTTAAGTGTTGGCCAATACTCCAGGTGCTCATAAACCGTGGTTAAGCTCCTCCCTCTGGCCAGACCTCACCTCTTAGGGTGACCTGCTCTGTTGTCATCTCTTTAACACCATGCTGAGGGCAGGTGTGCTGGGTACCAACCACTGGGGGAAGCTGGCATTACCCCATTCCATCTACCAGGCAACAGAGGCCCAGAGGCATGATATAACTTGCCCATAGTCCCATAGCTAGGCAGCAATGCCAGATGCCACCTCAGTCTGCCCAAGCCATGGACTGTTCTTACCCCATTAATCCACGCAGGCACACCATAACCACTGCTCAGTGGGGTCTCTGCTGCTTCCTCCCCATCAGTCTCTGGAGATCCTTGCTGCTGCCCAGGATACCCACCACTTTCCAGGTGTGACCCTCTAGGTTCTGACCTGAGTCTTTGGGGCCCCAGGCTCCCTGTCTCTGGCACTTTCTAAGCTTGAGAGGCAACAGCTGGGGCTTGCCAGTCTTGCTCTGCCTGGTTTCTCTTGGGTCTCTGGCAGGAGGGAAGCTGGACCCCCAGGGAGAGGTTCCCTCCGGTAGATACCCACTTCCATCCCCGCCCCTGCACCTGGCTCCCCGGCCCCTCCCCGACACCTGTGTTCAGGTCCTGGGAGGCCTCAGCTCTGTTCCCCCAAAGGACTGTCTGGCTTGCCAGAGGCTCCACCTTCCACCTCCCCACTCATCCAGCTGGATGTTCATCAGGCAACACCTCTTTATTAATATCGTTATGTGGCACCCTGGCTAAGAGGGCTGCCGGGAAGAGGAAGGATATCACCAGGTACCAGCACCTAGTCTGCACCAGCCTGTTCAGCCCTAGGTGTGCTAAGTACGTATTTCACATAACTATTATACCAGATTCCATAGAGTAAAGATGAGGGGATTGAAGCTCAGAGACTGTAGGTGAATTGCCAAGGTCCTACAGCTTGTTTGGCGCCAAGCTAGGTATTGGTTTCAGGTTGGTCTTACTCGAAGTCTAAAGGACATTACATTCTGCCATGGAACAGGGAGGTGGGTCAGAGAATTCCCAAAGATTTTTAGGAAGGCAGTACTCCAGTGTTCTTCAAACTTGCCAGGTAAACTCTCCCTAGAAGGTGGCAACGTAGGAAAGTAGGGGGCAGATTACAAGGTCAAAATTCCCTACAGGTCTCATACTTCCTCTTTAGAATTCAAGAGAAATTTGCATTTCATAATATACCCACCCTTTCTTTATCAACGTTATAAAATATTTTAGATCAAGGTGTGCTCCAAGTCTCTGAAGGTTTGCAGCTTTCTCCCCTTAATTCCCAACCCAGCCAGTTGCCTGGGAGCTCAACCCCAGCCTGAAACCAGGGCTGGTCCAACCCTGGGACAAGAAGTAACTTGCCTAAGGTAACCCAAGACCTGGTGTCAGAGTTAGGATGTTCATCCAGGCCTCCTGACCCCTGGCCCGGTGCACTTCCCACTCCACCAAGCCTGACCTAGGGAAGACCCCTCCTCTTCTCCAGGACTCAGTTTCCCTTTCCATAAACTGATGAAAAGGGCCAATTGTACTCTCGGGCACTTGCCAGTTTGACAATAAAAATTCTTGAAATTGTCTAGTCCAAAGGTTTTCAAACTTTTTTCTTAAAGCACTGGAGCTCTTTTTATAACTGGAATCTAATACCAAACTGAAATACTATAAGCTCAAGCCTTCAGCAGGGGCAGGGGGAATGCTTGGAGCCCTGTCCACTTGGCACCCTACCTCTGAGAGAACTAAGCCTTGGGGCAGGACTCTGCAAGCCACATTGAGTGGGGCAACTGAGCCCAGAGAAGTGCCATGCCTTGCCTAGGGTCACACAGGGAGGTGGCTTGGAACTGGGTAAGGACCTATGCCTCCAACTACTGAGCAGAGCTCTGTACAAGGTGTGTACCAGGGCTGTGCCCCCTGAGAGAAGCCCAGGCTGTGCACCACAGTGTGCCTCCTCAGGACCTGGCCACTTGATACCAATCACAGCTCCCCGCCAAGATTCAGTAGCAAGCACTGATCACAACTCTGGCTCACACGCAAGGCCTCCTGGGAAGCCAGAGGCCATGGAGGAGGTGAGGGAGATAAAAGAGGGAGATGCCTCTGCCAGGCAGCAGTAACCAGGGCTCCCACTTGGAGTCACCTAGCAACCCACCACCACAGCCATGGCCCTGGCATGCCCGGGCTCCCCCGGTGCCCAGAGCTGGGCTTGGCTTCTGGGGCCTCTCCCCTCCAGGCATGGTGTGTGCTCCTAAGGGGGAAAGGACCTCCCTGATTCAGGGTCCAGGAGAGACCATATGGGGGCAGAGAGAAAGGAGAATGGGTGGTACCCCATGCCCGCCCCATTCTTCAGAACCTGGGCCAGGGAGAATAGCCCCCTGGGGCCCATCCACCAAGGAGAAGAGGCCTGCAGGGCTGAGGAGGCTGGCACGGCTCCATCCTTGGATCTGAGTGCCAGTCTCAGCTCTAACGCCTATGAACAATGCAACCCTAGGGCAAGGTGCTTTGGAGCTCCAGTTCCTCCAACAGCTACCTGCTTCCACCTTTGCTTCCTTGCAGCATCCCCATTATAACCAGCCACCTTTTACATAACAGGCATCCCGTCCAGGCCTCCCCAGATCCCTCCCATGCCTTCCACCTCACTTGGAGCCATCAATAAGGGCCCTGCCACTGCCCCATGGCCTCTCAGGTATCCTGTGCCATACTCCCTCCTCCTCCTCAAACCTCCCAGGCCAGATCTCCTTCCCCAAGATGCCCACAGAAATCTCATTTCCTTCAAGACTTTGTTCACAAGGCACCTTTTGCAACAAAGCCTGTCCTGACTCCTCTTTTAAAAACTGCTCCTCTTCCTTTCCATGTCTTGGCCCCCTTACCTTGCTCTGGATTTTTCTAAAGCAACAATTACTTTCTAAATTAATATAGGTTAAGCATTCTGGCTTAGAGATATTCAATTTGTAGTCGATGCAAATATTCCAAAATCCAAAGAACTCTGAAATCTAAAACACTTCTGGTCCCAAGCACTTCAGATAAGGGATACTCAACCTACGTATCATTTCTTTATCCCATTTTAATTATTATCTGGCTGCCCTTATAACTTTCATGGGGGTAGTGATTCTTGCCACTTCCCCCTTTTAAGTACCCCATATATATGGCACATACTAGGCACTTGAATATTGGTGGAATAAATGAATGAATAAAAATGCGAGGAAAAGAGTAATACAGTGTTGTAGGGGGAATTCAAAGAGATAGCCATGGCGGGCACACAGTAGGGGCTTTTGCAAGCTGAGAAGAGAACACAGGACCGGATGAGAAACAAGCAGGGCAATGCAGAAAGTCAGGCCCAACATGACCTGACCACAGGAAGCAGGAAGGGCTTCCAAGAGAACTGCAGAGGAGCTCACAGGGTGCTCCAGTCACTGCCCTCCCCAGTCCTCCACCTACTTCCCTGATAGACCCAGGCTTGCTCCAGCCAAGGTCTCCCACAGCCTGTGCCACCTGGGCCAGAGACACTCCAGGAGCCCTAGCGGGACAGAATAACCTCGACCTTGCCCATGGTGCCTCCCTCATGGACAGGGTCTGATCCATCTGGTGGTGGCAGCTCATCTATCCAGCAGGACACCCTCATCTATTCCCAGGACACCCTTCGCCCACGAGCAGTAATGCATTCATCTGACAGCACAACCCCATTTATCCAGCACACCAGTCCCATTTATCCAGCAAGTACAACCTCATTTGCTAACAGCACTCCATTCACCTGACGGGCCCCCTCATTTATCCAGCAGGACACCCTCATTTATCCTCCAGCTCGGACATGCTCCTTCCTCCTGTGGTGTGGCTGTGTTCTCTGATGGTGGGACCTGACTGATCCAGCAGGACGTCATCGCTCCTACAAGTACACTTCATCCCCTGACGATACAACCTCATTTATCTAATAATGCAGCCTCACCTTGCCTCCAAGTACCACCTCATTCCCTGACAGTACAACCTCGTTTATCTTCCAGTACAACCTCATTTCTCCTCCCAGCACAGCTCTGTTCTCTGACAGCTCAACCCCGTCCAATCTTACTTCTCCAGCCAGGCCCTGCCAGATCTCTGGAGGGGAGAAGTGGGGAGGGGAGTGAGGTCCCACCATTTGCTCTCCCCTGTCTTCAGGGGGCTGCCTGTGGGTTTCTAATCTTCACAGGCCCAGAAGGGACCATGGACTTTGAGTTCCAGGTTGTGTGGCCTAACTAAGCCCCATTATGGCCTCTCCTCCTCTTTTGTCCCCGCTAGAGCTAAAGAGAGCCAACAGGATAGATTCTGGGACATAGACTCCCATGCTGTCTGTGCCGTCTTCTGACAGTGTGAACCTGGGCAAGGGGCGCAGGGACAGTTACCCTTTCTGCTGGTACATACAGTGACGCACTGGCAAACGTTTAACAATTAGCTCTCCAGGAGAAAACCCCCAACTGATTTGATTCATAGTGTTTGCTGCTTTCCGTGGTGTGGATACTCCCATCGTAGCCCACGTGAAGCTGCCAGCGTGATGTCATTGAGTGCAGAACTGGGAAGAAGCGTGCATAATCAGCTCTCATGAGCTGGTGCGAGCCAGCTCTAGCACACTGCCAGCATGTGCTTCCAGTACTGAAGCAGGAGAAAGGCACCACCTGCTATGTGCCAGGTGTAGGCGAGCCTCTTTTATCCTGATAATCATCCTCTGAGTTGTTGTTGTTGTTATTAGGTGCCACTGAGTCGTGTCCGACTCATAGAGACCCTCATAGAGTTTTCAATGGCCAATTGTTTCAGGATTGCTTCAGGAGTGGATTGTCACATCCTTCTCCCATTTTTGCAGTGCTGGAGATTGAGCCCAGGTCCTCAGAAAGTGCAGCACAGTGCTCTAGCAACTGAACTAAACCCCAGCCCATCCTCTGAGTTGTTGTTGTTGTTAGGTGCCGTCGAGTGGGTATCCAATTCATAGCGACCCTCTGTACAACAGGGGAAATACTATTGTCAGTGCTTCTCTGCTGTGCATAGGGTTTTCAATGGCAGATTGATTTTTGGGAGGGGGTTGCCAGGTCCTTCTCCCAAGCCTACAGCTTCTGGTGTTCCCAGGCGGTCTCCCATCCAGGTACTAACCAGGGCCGACCCTGCTTAGCTTCTGAGATCTGATGGGATCGGATGCCACAAGGCTACAGCTGCAGGCATCCTCTGAGTAGTGACTGCTATTTTACAAAGGGGGAAACTGAGGCTTTGGTGAGTTGACTACTGAGGCCCCAAAGCTGAGAAGTGATGAAGGCAAGTTTGGGTATCAGGGTTGTTAGATTCCAAAACCAGGGTTCTTCCAACCCTCACCCCCACTGTGGCAGGGGACACTGCTCTGCTGCCCACCCCAGTGGCCATCTCTGCCTTGCCTCTCAAGCCTAGGCTCTCCTGGCTTTCATTAGAGCCAGGAGATGCAAGCCTTGTATCCCCACCTGTCCTCAAGCTTATGCAACTACCTGGCTCCCCTGACACCTGGGGGCTCCAGGATCCTCCAAGTTCCGTCCTGGGTCTTTCATTCACCCATTCAAGCCCATGCCCAAGGTCAAGTGTGGATGCCTTTCCAGGTTCCACCACAGGCAAAGTTCCAGCTCACCCCTTCCCTCAGGAGACTAACCCCACCTGCCTGACGACCCAGCTCCTCTCTTCAGTGCCTCCCCAGAGTGGAGACCATCTGCAAGGCTGTGATGAGAGCTTAGACCCCCACCCTGGAATCCCAATTTCCTCTCACCCTCCTACTCTCTCTTCCTGTATGAAGAAAGGACAAAGGACAACTTCACCCCAACTCCATCCATATGACCTTGAGCCTCCCTCTCCACAGAGAGAGTCACATATCAAAAATCTCTTCTCCCTGCCTCAGAGCCCGAGACAGCCCCCATCTCACCCCTTGCTCTGCACCCCTCCCTGGGGCCCCAGCCTGGTGCAGGAGCACACACCTATGTCAGACAGAGTCACAGACTCCCTGGGGGGTCCTGTGCCACTCCACATCCGGTACAGCTGGGGGACTCAGTCCAGCCAGGCAGGCTTCCTGGCAGGAGGAGTAACATGGGTAACCTCAGGGTCCTGAGGCCATGTGCAAATCCTGGCCACTAGGGTCTGCGGTGGAAGAGGGGTAAAAGGGCAGGTGAGGGCCCAGCATCGCAGGTGCTTATCTGTGAGTGGGCCCAGCATCAGCATGGGAACAGAAGTGGACAGCCAGAGTCCAGGAGGAACCGAATGTTGAAGCAAGGTGTGAAGTCAAAGGTCAGGCTGTGGTAACTCCCTTCACCCCAGAGAGGCCAGAGCCCACACAACCAGCCCAGGCAGCAAACAAGCCGGCAATCCAAGTCCAAGCTAATCCCTGCTCCAAAGTCTGTGGTCCTTAGTTATCCACTGGTTTGGAGCCAATCCAGACAGATACTCAAGAGCCCTCTGGCACCCCATTCCCTCCAAACCCTCAGGCCTACCTGGACCTCCAGCCACTGTGGAGGTCCACCTTTGTGCCTTTGCACCCCCTGTTCCAGTGTCCTGGCCCCTCTCTCTGCTCCAGTTCCTGCTCCTCCATCAAAGCCAGCTCTCTGGCTGCCTGGGGAATCCCTCCCCAAGGCCTCCCATGTCCAGTGCTGCACCACAGAGATCCAACTGTGCCTGGATCTGTCTCCTACCTGAATTTTGTAGGGCAAGCCTTGGCTCCTGGGAAGTCAACAGGCAGGGTGTTGCCCTGGGCAGCCACTGCCTGCTAAGGCCTGGCATTTCTGTGCAGATTCCACTCAGCACAACCTCGGGCCAGTGCTCCAAGCACCAGGGTCCTGCCTGAGCCTCCTGCCTCCTGGCTTCCCTTGAGGCTCCTGGCTTCTCAGGAGAACTCAGTAAGGAGAGGGGAAAGGAAAGGACTACCCTTTACTGAATGCTACCATGTGCCCTGCCCTGTGCTGGCACCCACAACTGCCATCTTATAGAATCTGTGACAACTCTGAGTTGGTTTATTATTCCCACTTTATAGATGAGAAATTGAAGTCAGCTAGTGAAAGTGGTGGTACAGGAATTTGCACCCGGGGCCCTTGCCGTTCCTCCTGCCCTAAGATGCCTCTAGGCAGGATGCAGGCCAGGAAGAAGCTCCAGGGTGGGCCTGGGGCAGGGCCGGGACTATCTCACTGGCTCAGCAGCTCTACAGAACCCCTAACTGCAAAGCCATTCAGACTTCACCCCAGAGCTTTTCTAGTTTGAAGCCCTGCCTTCCCCGCGCTCACAGTGCCTCCCCACTCCCTTACCCAGGCCCTGGGAGCAGCTGCGCTGACCTCACTCAGCCCTGCCCTGGGCCGGGCTCTGGGGAGGGCCCAGCAGCTGTGCCCCAGCCCTGCAGGCTGGCTCCTGGGGGCGGGGGGAGAAGGTGTGGGCATGGTGCCAAGAGAACCATCTGCTCTCCCAGGGTCATGGCCACCCGTACAGACACTGGCCTTGCCCCAAGGGGCAGCCCTTGGCCCTCTGTCCCCACGCATGCCAAGCGGCTCCAGGAGCCCAGGGCAGCCCACCCAGACCGGGCCACTAGCCTCATCTACCATCTGTCCTCTCCTGGAGCCTGAGAGGTCTTTTAGGACATTGGGAGTGCCTTGAATGTCCACTGGAAAATGAACAAGTGCTCGGGTGAGATGGAGGGCCAGAGGCCTGAGGCCAGGCCTGGGGGCCTGAGGGCGGTGTTGCCTGCCGCAGCCTGGCCTTGCCGCCTAGGAGCTCTCACTCCCCGTGGGGCCTCTATCCCCACACATCTGCTCAGCTGGCAGGTGCCTCTGGCAGACTGCGAGCCCCCTCCCCCACAGCCCAGCTCAGGTTACAAGGAGAGGAGGTGGCAAGGCCAGCTGAGGACAGGGGAGGGGACAGGAGTGAGAAGAAGGAGGCCTCAGAGTGTTGGGGGAGGAAAATGAGCAGCCAGAGAGGGAAGGGCCTTGTCCAAGGTCACACAGCCTGCCAGTGGGGCAAAGAGGAGCCAATATCCAGGGCTAGGTTCAAGGGCAACCTTGAACAAGTCATTTCCTTTATCTGCAAAAAAGAGGAGTTTCAAACCCACTCTGTTTGCCTCCCAAGGCCATGGGGAAAGCTCTGGAGTCAAAAAAGCAGTTGGTCCAATTAAGGGCAGGCAGAGCTTGGACTTCCCAAGTATTTGACACCACAGGCTCAGGGACTAGAAAGAGAGGCATTAGAGGGGGACTCCTCCAGACAGAATGCAGTGGCTCTTAGGGGCGGGGTGCAGGGGGTCCTACCCCACACGGGGAGGTGGTTCCTTTCCTGGAGCAAGGAATAACAGTAACGACATCTGCTAAGCCTTCTTGGGGACTTTGCATGTATCTTTCCTATACTCCCCACAGCAAAACTTGAACATAGTCCTATTATCTTCCCATTTTGTAGAAGAGGAAACTGAGGCTCAGTTGCTCAAGGCTACACAGTTAGTTGAACTCGCCTCACACCTTTGGAATCCTAGGGGCTTCTAACCACATAGATCAGACTCACTCAAGATTCTCAAAGAACCAAAAGGTGCTGCAGAAACCTCAGGCTGGCAGAGATCTCAAGCTCATCTTCTCCTTTGTACTCCAGAACCAGAACTGCATTGGGTACCTGTGCCCTCTCCACACCACCCATGAGTAACCTTTCTGCCTATGTTATCCCTGTTCCCCACAGCCTAAGAGTACCAGCTCCTGAGCGTGCCTGCCATTCCAGGCCACTCACTTGCTTCTGCAGCTTAGGACTCCTGCGAGGTTCCCCAGAGAGACCTAGCAGTTTGACCTCTTTTGTCTGGTTCCCTTGCCCAACCCCAAGCACCCACAGTTGATTATCTGAACTTCCATCCTAACCCTGACAGTTTTTATCCTGAATCATAATTGGGCATCTCCATCTTATCCCCCCAGCTGGCATGATGTGCAGGCCCATCAAGGTCAGGGGCCAGTACAGCAGGTTCCCTCCACGAGTAGCCTCGGCTTACAGTGGACAGATGAACTGCCCTCAGCTCTGGACTGACAGATCATGGGAACATCAGGTTGATCTGCCCTTGCCCCCAGGGCCAAACTCCAAGGAGAGCAGAGGGAGGGTGATGGGTGAGGGGGCACAGAGGGAGGAAGACCAGCTTGGAATGGTCTGGCCAGAGCACATGGCTGAGGTGGATCTAGCACTGGGTGGGGCTGCCACTCATGGTGGGATACTGTTAATGACTCTTAATTTCTCTCAGTCCTAGTTTCCTCATCTGCAAATGGGGATGGAAAATTCAATGAAAGAATGTATGTGCTGGCACACAATGAGTTGGATTCTAAGCTGCAACACTTGAGTGTGGCTAAAGCAAGGATCAGAAGACTAGGGAGCCCAGGCCTAGAGTGTCACAGTAAGGCCCCTGCCTTGAAGCAGGCAGTGCTGGGCTGTGCCCACGCTCCTCCTTCCACCTCCTCCAGGGGGAGCTGGTAAGGGCAGAAGGTTTGGGGCTGTAACTGGCAGTTTCTTCACCACTGTAGTCTCACAGAGCCTGGCTGAGTGTCCCCGGACATTTCCCCTCCAGCTTGCAGCAAAGGCTCGCCGCAGCAGTGCACATCAGCCCTGTGGCTCCTTTGTGTGGGAGACCGCTGAGGAATACCAGGTGCTGTAGGCTTGGGAGAAGGACCTGGCAACCTACTCCCCCAAAAAACAATCAGCCACTTGAAAACCCTATGAATAGCAGAAAAGCACTTAGTGCTGGGCATGGCACAGTATGGGGGAGTGTTTCATCTGTGATACATAGGGTCACTATGAGTCAGACTCAACAGCACCTAACAACAACAACAACAATGTCCTATTTAGAAAGACTCCTAAAACATGGGTAGGTGCAGGGGCAGTGGCTCAGTCCCTTGAAACTGACTGCACGGGGTTCAAATCTCTAGAGGATCCCAAAGAAGAAAGGAGTTGAGGAGGGGCCCAACCTGGGCAGCCAGCCTGGAGAAGAAGCTGGTTACAGTAGGAGTTGAGGGGAGATGAACTGGCAGGAAACCAAGAAGCCACCAGCCAAAGGGTGGCTTCCAAGTGATCCATCATCAGACATACCTATTAAAATATAGATTAGAGGCCACACCCTGAGAATCTGCCATGGGGGAGCTGGGATGGGGACTGAAAATTCATGTTGTTGAAAAGCTTCTAGGTGACCATAATCATCAGCCAGGTTTGTGAGCAGCTGAAGATTTAAGGCAGAAATTCTCAAGGAGCTGTGTGGGGCTCCAGAATCAGCTGAAAGGTGGGTCTTCAATCAAACCACAAAGCAGCCCAGCTATTTTCTGGGGTGTGTCCCACAGGATCAGCCAATGAGAGCTGCCGTGGTGAGCATTTGCCAATGGCAGTGAGTGTGGGTCGAGAACTCCAGCGTCAGGTATGAAGGTGGTAGGGTGAGGGCACCTGAGATCAGAAGGAACAGGAAAGTGGAAGGGAGGGTGGGCCCTGGACAAGGCCAGGAGAGGGCCCAGGGTCCAAACATAGCTGTTTGGGCTTCGGCATGGTTGACCCATGTGGGGAGCTCAGGAACCCTGGAAGGTTCTAAAGCAGGAGATAGCCCTGAGGCAGGAGGCCTGGCTAGCGTGTGTGGATGAGACTGTACTGGCATTGGGAAATGGATAAACGAGGTAGAAATGGGCAGGTCTTTATCTAAATCCAGGCTTTGCCTTGTCCCAGCTATACCTTGATTTCCTCAACTGCAAAATGGGGTTTTGAATGCAAACCTGGCAGGACCCAGGGAGGAGGAAATGAGTGTGTGTGTGTGTGAAGGGCTGATTGCCTAGCACCAAACCTTATTTCTCTTCTTCTCATTCCCCATCCCACAAGAGGCACCCCCTTGGAGACCAGAAAGGTTTCTCTCTGCAAAGAGGGAGGCCCTGGGGGGAGGGTGTGGGAGGCCCCTCCCCCACACACCACCTGGCCCCCCTCCCACCTCCACATATGGGTTGGGGGGTGGGGAGAAGCAGCAAACAGCCAAACCCTCCCAAACAGGAGTTGGTTTCCATAGTAACCAGGGTGCCAGGAGAAGGGGGGTGCTCCAGATCCAGCTGTCCCCCTGAGGACCATACTCAGGCCCCAGAACCTAAGCTAATGCCCACCTAGCACCCTGAACCCATCTGTCAGCAGGGGCCAGCTGGGATTGCCATGAATACTCCCTTCGATGTGCCGGGAGATTTGCCACCTGGGTACTGCCATGGGCAGGACAGGCATTTCTCAGCAGGAGTCCCAAGTTCAAATCCATCCAGACTCATACTCTCATGTTTCTACCAGCGAAAAGCCCTCTTGGGACTATGTGCCCTCTGTTCAATGAACCCCTCATGGCTCCTAGAACTGCAGGGTTTGTAAGTTAAAGCACTGAAAGGCTCAGAGACTAAATTAAGGCCCTCTGGACACACAGGAGGAAACTGAGGACCAGAGAGAGAGAGAGAGAGAGAGAGCTTTGCTCTAGTTCATACACATGCTGGATCAGGTTCTCCACAGGGATTCTGTCTACCCTTGCCTAACCCTGACTCCAAGTGACCCCACACCAGGACATGCCAAGTGATGCTCCAGGGTCACTGCTGGGGAAAAGCAATAGGTCCTTACAGCTTGAAGAGGCGTCTGGCAACAGAATGGGCAGTCTCACAGAAGGTGAGTTCCCAGCCACTGGGAATGTGTCAGGAGGGGCTGAATGCAGCAAGTCTTGGGCTCCATGCCCCTCTACCTCTTCAGAGACCCAAAGTCCAATCTGGAGGTAGAAGGTGAACCCCTATGTGCAGGGACCCCAGCCCCACTGTCCTCTGGTTCCCAAGTACCCAGACCCAGAGTGGTAGGCAGCCCTGTAGCTGCCGTAGAGAGGGGCTGGCCAGTCAGCTGGCAGTCAGAGAAGCAGAGAGGCGAGGAGGGCTCCTGGCTACAGCTGAAGCACCCCATCTCAGAGGCTCCCTGTCACATAGGCAGTTGGTGACCATCCCCTTAGCCCTCCATGGCATACACAGACCCCAGGACCCTACATGGAGGCCATCACCAGTTGCCACTCAAAAACAAGGGATTGCAAGAAACCAGCTCCCAACCCTTCCAAAATCTAAGCCCAAGCCCTTTCTTCAGCTCCTGACGGCCCCATGTCGTATCCCATGGCACAGAAAAAGCTTGAGTTTGGGGGTTAGAAGAGGGTTCAATCCCTAGGTCTGCCACTTCCTAGTATGTGACCTCAGGGCAAGCCACTTCCCCACCTGCAAACAGGAAGCTAACCCACCTGGAAGGATGGTGGTGGAGGTTAGACAGGACATGCTACTTGGGGTGGGTGCCTCTGCCTGGTCCTCTCAGCCCTCCTGCCCTTTCCCAGGGCCTCCTTGCATTGCAATCTCCCTCCCCACCGCACCCCTGTTAGTCCTGAGGCTGAAGCTCTGTAGGCGTGCAGAGAGGGGTACCCCGATCCTACAGAAAGTGGGAGTTGGGGGGCGCTGAACTTTCGAACTCGCAAACCCCCCGCGCCGTTCATTACCTTAACGCGAGTTAAAAATAACCGTCTCATCTCTTTAAATTAGTCTGTCTGCAATTACCGCCTGGCACGGCGCTGCCCGCCATCGTCCCGCTGGAGCGGCGCCAGGTGGCAGGCGGGGCCTTCACCCTGTCTGTCGGTCTGTCTGCCTCCCCTTTCCCCCTTTCCCAGCAGCGAGGCTACCCAGGAGGCCCCTGAAGGCCTGCCTCGAGAATAGCTCAACTTGCACCGGGCAGGGGGCTTGAGGAGAGCGAGGGGTCCAGGGGAACTAAAGACTGGGGAGGGGGCTTGCGCACCGTGGCGGGGGAGGGGCGCCGGGAGGCCCGGGAACCCGGAAGGGCCCGCAGCGCGCCAGCGCTCGTGGGTGGGTGTGAGCAGGTGGCCGTGGGAGTCTGCCGGGCGTGCCAGCAACTGTGCCAGGAGCGGCTGGCACGGGCTCATGCCCAGGAGGCGGGCAGCTGCCAGCCCCTAGCTCGTGCAGTGAGGGGGGTGAGGACACCCTCCCAATAGGCGCTCACACCGCCTCCTCCCGCACCCTCACCAGCCCTTGGGGCTGGGGATCCCCAAGGACAAAGGAGGAGGAGGGAGCCCTGCTGGAGCAGGCGGGAGGGGGGCCTATACTCACAACCACTGCTCAGTGGCTGTAGCAGGACCCTGCTGCTGGCCTCTGAGATCAGCCCCTCCTTCCTGCCTGGCCCCCACTTGCAACTTACAGGACCAGGGCCTGGGCCAAATGGGGCTAGCACCAGCCCTTCTGATCCCACCCCTCAACAGTGAGGCTGCTCCAGCCTCCAAGAGAGAAAGTAAGTCCCCATTCACTGCACTCCTTCCCACAGGGGTGAGGGACAGGAATGGGAGGTGCCCAGGCCTGGCCTGGGAGCTCCCAAAGGAGCCGGCAGCCAAGAAACGCAAAAGGAGGCATAACAAGTCCAGGGATGCTAAGTGGAAGGAGAGAGAAGACTGGGTAAAGTCTGGAAGGCTTCCTGGAGGAGTCTAGGGCCAAGGGAAAGTAGGGCTGAGAGATCTGAGAGGGTCTGGGAGCCTCTGCCTAGACCTCTAGTCTGAGGACACCACAGAGGGAGACAGACCCTCCTGTCCAAGCCCTGCTCCCAGACCTGAGACCCTCTACCACATAGAGAACGTGACTAGCTCCTTTGGTAGGGTTCCCAGCCCCAAGACTCCCTTTCTCTAGGCCTCAACCTGGTTTGGGTATCCTGAACCTGCTGCTGGCCCTGCCTCCTCTAATCATGGGCCTCAGTACCACTGGACTACCTCTCCACATCACAGACTGGACTATAAAGGCCCAGCACATTGGCCCTTCCGCCTTTCCCATGCCACTTATCTGCCAGCCAGAAAGCCCTCCGTTCTAGCCTGGCATACCCAAACATCCCCCAAATCCAGCAGGCACAATTCTACCTCCCTACCTTTGGGTATACCCTCAACACCCCTCTAGAAGACTATCTCCCAAATTCACCCCTGATAAAGAAAGCAGCCCAAATCAAGTGCCACCTCCTCTGTGAGTGCCAGGCTTGCCAGGGTATCTAACCATCCAGAACTCCTGCCTCACCTTAGACTTTCCTGTATCAAAACATAGGCCTGGGTGTGGAAGTGCATCCTGAAGACAGGACCAGGGACTTCCTTTTGGGTGCCTCTATGCTATGGAAAACTGGCTGAGACTTAGCCCAGGTTCGATTCCCAAAACCACAAAAATGGGAGAAGGATGTGACAATCCACTCCTGAGGCAATCTCCAAAAACAATCAGCTGTTGAAAACCCTCTAAGGGTCACAATGAGTTGGACATGAATCGATAGCACCTAACAATAACAACAATGCTGTGGAACACAGGGTCTTGTATACCCCAGGGATTTGAATGCAAAGCTTTTGTGTGGGAGGGGAGAGAAGAAAGAATAATGGGGCCTTGGTCCCAGCCCTATCCCTGAGGTGTACCCAGCCCTGTCAACCTGAGATTAGCTGAGAGTTGGGGATGGCTCCTCCACCAGGCCTCTGGAGGAATTGATTGGAAACTGGGGAACAGGTGCAGGGGCAGGAAGTTCCAGGAAAGAGTGGGAAAGGAGGGCCTCTACAGCTGGAGGTGGGTGTAGAAGGGGACAGTCACTGAAAGGACAGAATGGGACAGGTCCCCTCCAGTGCCTGTGTGCTCTGCCAGGAACAAGGGCAGGAACCCAAGCCTGAGGCACCCTGTCCCATGCCCCAGCCTAGGACTGTAAACCAGGCACAGAGAGGACCAGTGTGTCCCCAGCAGCGTGGTGCAGTGGAAACCGCGTCCAATGTACAGGCAAGAGATATGGGCCCTTGTCCAGGGCCTGCTGCTCACTGACACCCTCAGGAGAGTCCTATAGCCTCTCAAAGCCCCAGTCTCCCAGTCTGAGAAATGAACTCATGGGACTAACTTGCCTCCAGGCACACTCCCATAGCATCCTAGGATCTATACCTGCCCCTGCTCAAAAGCCATCAGCAGCCCCCTCCCACCCCGGCTGCCAGCAAGACACTGTTCCAGAGGCTTGGGGGGACCTTGGAAGGTGATATACCTGGGTTGGAGTCCAGCTTCCCCATTTTCTAAGGATGTGACCTTAGGCAGTTTGATCCTCCATTCTGGGCCTCAGAACCTCCTTTATCAATAGTCACAGTAAAACTCACCTCAGGAACTGCATGAGGTGCCTAAGACACAGCTTGGCCCAAAGATGTTCAATGAATCGCAGCTGCCTCCTGGCTTCCAGCCTCAAGTCCCCTGTTCCCATCTTTGCCACCCTCCCTCATCCACCAATCCCAGTTGGAGCTCCACCTCCCACAGGAAGCCCTCCTGGTCTACTCTGGCCCACTTTTCTCTCCCCAGTTCTGCATCCTTTATACCATCCACTCATCTATTCACCGTCCCTACATACACACTGTGGCTTCTTGGTGCCAGGCTCTATGCTGGGTGCTAAGGGCAGAGAATGGCCCTGATACTCCCACTGTCTTCCAAAGGTGACAGAAGGAGGGGAAATGAGATGGGACACAAAGGACTAATGCCCACTGCAGGCATGGAGAAGGCCAGAGAAGGGGGAGTCCTAAGCTAGGTAAAAAGGGTTATGGAGGGCTTCCTGGAGGAGGCACCAGAACTCTGTATCCTTGAGGACAATGAATATATCTATAGGGAGGAGTGGAAGGTGGGCTAAAGGCATAGGGAGCAGGGAGGGAGGTGGGAGCACAGCCCAAGGGCACGACACACTTGGGAGGAAGTTGTGTTCTGGTAGGTGCTGAGCCTCAGGGGACTGGAGATGGGATGGAGGAGACTTCGATCTATTCCTCTGGCCTGTGTCCCTGCCCCACAGTGGCCGGTGAGAGACAGACACTGCAACACAAAGCCTGAGAGTCATGGGCTCCCAGGTCAGGACACCCTGACTCCTACAAGGCTACCATAAGCATTTAGCCCCCTTCATGTCCACAGTCTCCCTTTCCTCTGGCACACCCCCTTCCTCAGACCCTGCTGGCAGCCGCCATAGGGCACCGCCCCATCCCCAGACATAGGTTTGCCTCCTTCACACAGGCCCCTCTCCCATAGGGAGCCTTACAGCTCACCTCCTAGGGACAAGCCCCCCTCCAATCTCCTCCCTATCCCCATTTTTCAGACTATCCCCATTTTTCAACAAGATGGCCAGAGGAGGAGCTGGGTCTGGAGGCCACCATCCAATCAAGCCCCCACCCCTGTTTTCTCCCAAGATGGCTCCCCCCTTTCAACTGCCTGGCACTGAAGCCTCCCTGGGGTACCCCAGCTCCTCCCCCAACTCCTAAATGCATCTGGGCTCAGAAAACCAGGGATTAGAAGACAGGCTGCCTGGAGTGGGCAGGGACAAATGCTCAGCCCTCAAGACCCTACCCTCAAACCAACATGGGTCATCACCACCCGCCTCATGCTGCCCCAGGTAAGGGGTGGGCAGCATCTGCCCCATGGAGAACTCACATCTCAGGTCACTTGCCACACTCCCCACCCCAGGCTGGCTGATGCCCCAAGGTGAACTCTTGGCACCACAGAAAGAACTGTGGGTCCATAGTCTGCAAGCACTCTTCATCCTGGGGCCAGCTCCAGAAAGGGCAGTGGAGAGATTTGGGAGGGAAAGCAGCTGGTGGCCCCAAGACATGATCATAGCTCTTTAAAAGGGGAGCCCTGGTGGAGAGGGTAAAAGAAGAGTGACACAAAGCAAACTCAGGGGAGCAATGGGGCTCCCTAATGTCTATGGCCTGGGAATGGGCTCCTCTGCCATGCCCCCAAGAACGAGGTGAGGATGTTTCTTGGGGATGGCTAAAGCGACAGTCCCTTGTCACCCTACCAGACCTCCCACCCTGCATCCTTCCTTGCAGGAGAGCACGCACACAGCTGCTCCCAGCACGCCCCCGCCTGTCGCCCAGCCGGCCCCACGCCCTGGGCACATACTCCGTGACCCCTGAGTTTAGCCCAGAGGCTCTCTCTCTCTCTCTCTCTCTCTCTCTCTCTCTCTCTCTCTCTCTCTCTCTCGACAGCTCGCCGGGGAGCCCAGACGCACCTGGAAGCCCCTAGAATCCCCATTTGGCGTCCCCAGCCCCCCTCCCCAGCCGGACGCCCCCACCTTCCAGCCGGCCGAGCTGTTGCTGTCGCCTTTATCCTTGAAGTAGGGCACATAACGGACCATCCAGTCATAGATCTGCGAAAGCGTGAGCCGCTTGTCCGGGGCGCTCTCGATGGCTTTGGTGATGAGGTCGGCATAGGACAGGTTTCCCCACGCGTTCCGCCGGGAGCTCTTTGCTTTCCGCAGCGGTCCGACCTCTGCGCCCAGCGGCGGCGCTGGGGCCATCACCGGGGCCGTCGCCCGGCGTTCCGGCCCGCAGTCCTCCGCGCCTTCGGCCACCCCTGCGCCCAGTGCTCCGTCCTCGTCGCCCGCCAAGTCAGGCTGCGGCAGGGGCCAGGTACAAGAGCGCGGCCGGCTCTGCGGCGCGAAGTCCGGGTCCACGTCCACCTGATGCGCTCGCAGCTTCGCAGCCATGGTCCCGCCCGGCTCGGGCAAGGAGGGGAGGGAGGCTCCGCGGAGGGTGGGCGGGCGGCTCCGGGATCTGTGCGCCCCGGGGAGGCCCGCGGGAGGGGTCCCTGGCGGCACCGGTTCAACCGCGGGGCGCCATGGGCCGGGGCTCGGAGGCAGCGGGCTGGACGCGCTGGGGAGCACGAAGGGAGGGAAAGACCCGGGCAATGAGGGGGCGGTGGCCCGGGAGCCCAGCGGGTACACACCTCGCCCAGCCTGGCTTCTAGCACCTGCCGCCTGCCTGCGCCTGCAGCCACCACCGCCACCGCCGCTGCTGCCGCTCCCCGGGCGCCGGTCCCGCGCGCGGGCCCCGCTCTCCCGGGACGAGGCCAGACTGCACCATGCCGGAGCCCGAGTCCGTGCCGGAGCCCGCGCCGCCGCCGCCCCGTGAACGCCGCCGCCGCCGCCGCTCCAGCTCCAGCCCCAGCTCCCGCGCCTGCCGCGCTCAGTGCCGGCTGCACCTCGGAATGGGCGGGGGACAGGGAGGGGGCGGGCCCGGCGCGGGAGGGGGCGGGGCGTGCTCGCTAGCGGCCGCGGAATCCTCGGCTCGCCGGGTGCCCCGCCTGCTGGCCTGGGCGGGGGCAGTAAGCTCCCAGTTCTGGGCGACCCCGCCGCAGCCCCTGCACGCCACAGCGCCGCCTACAGAGCAGGGGCGATGAGGCGAATGCGACCCCGCCCCCTGCTCTGCGCTCTGGGAGGGGGCGCCGGGGTGGGACCCGAGTGCTTCCATTGGTCCGCGGCAGGACTGTCCCGCCCACAGTCTCTAAAGGATCCCTCCCAGAAGCGCGTCAGCGGGTTATTGTTACAACCCGGGGTTTCCCGTGGCAACGAGAATGGGGCGGGGCTCAGAGAACTGGCCCCTCCTTCTACCTTCCCCCAGAGGAATGCCCCGCCTTCTATTCCTAGACCCTTAATATTTCCAAGTCTTCCTTCCAACAACCTGACTAGGCAGATGATCTAACTCTGCCCTCTTTTATGTGCCCTGGACTGGTCTGGAGAAAAGAAATGGTTTGAGAATACCTGTGCTCTAGGCCACGTTTTGCCACAATCCAGCTTCTCCATCTGCAAATAGGATCTTCGTGGGCTCTTACTGTGCCTGTGGGCACAGTTTTAGAACTTTGGTTCTCAAAGTTCAAGGTGTAGCAGAATTATCCAAGAGAGCTTGTTAAAACAAATCGCTGGGCCCCAGCCTCCAAGTTTCTGATTTGAGTTTCTGAGTTGATGCCGAGACTTTACATTTCTAACAAGCTCTCAGGTGAAGCACCAGGGACCATACTTTGCAAACTACTGTCTTAGAGTCTGTGAGAGCTTCTCATAGGGGCTATTGCAATGAGTGCTTGTCCTAAAGTTCAAAGACTATGGGGGAAAGTTTCTCGTTCATTTAACAGATATTTATCGAGCACCTTTGGTGCACCTGGCGCTGTCCAGGGCACTATGGCAAGAGCAGCAATTGAGACAAATGAGGTCTTTATTATATAGAGTAGTGCAGAAGTCAGATGTTAGTCAGATCATCACATGACCTCAGAGGGAGAGGTTAGCTGAGAGGTTGGGCAGTCCATTACTTCCTACCACAGGGTGCTAAACTAGATTTCCAGCCACACTCCACCTGCCAGCCTGCCCTTAGGGTATGCTGTATGCCTACAACACCTATTCCCATCCTCATCAGATGGGATGCCCTCATTAGAGAGTCTTTCATTCTTCAAAAGTCAGGTCAAATGTCAACTTAACCCTCACACTTTCTCTAACCCCAACTCCCACACAGCGCTCTTTCCTGCTTATCCAGACCACTTGTTGCCCTGCCACCAACACCCTTTGTCCCTTCAGCATAGTATTGCTGTTTTGCCAATAAGGAAACTGAGACCCCAATTGGGGAAGTGACTTGTCCAAATATCAGGGCCAGGACTAGGATCCAAGCTTCTAATCTTCTCCCAGCTAATACCTGGCTCCTGGGGGACATTGGAGATGTAGAATTCTCTGGACAGTGGAGGGCTGTATCCCTGCCATGGGAGACAGCTCTCCTTTCCTAAAAATTCCTTCTTGCCAGCTTAGCACCAGGGAGTAGGGCCAAGGGTTGGGGGGCAGGGCTGGAAGGGCTCCTCCTCACCCCCCAGGGTGGAAGCAGGCCCAGCTTGCAGATGCCTGGCATGGCATCTGCCTGAGTCACATCCCGAAGGCGAGGGTGGGCTTGGGAACTGTTGGCTTGCCCCCTACACATGCACACCCTCCCGGTGGTTCTGTTTAGAACCACAAGGGACTGAAATCACTGTCGGGCCCCCTCCCACAGCTCTCAGATGCCCTCCCTGCCTGGGGAGCCATCCTTGGGGCTGTCCCTGGGGTACCCTGGAGGCGGGGCAAGCCTCCTGCCAGTCTACAGCCAAGGCCCAGCTCTGCATGTGATGTGGGAGCTTTCTTGGGGCCATACCAGGGCTGAGGGGCCCTTGGCTGGGGGCACTGGCACTGGGTTGGGAAGCCAGGTTGGCAGAGGTGCCCAGAAGCCGACTCAGGCTCTGGTGGGCCACTGCCCTGCCTGGAGTCTCCTCTGGGGCTCATGTCTGGCACACTCAGCCCACACACACACTCAACACACCCTCTAGTGCACACTGACAGTCTTTTTCACTCACAACTTGGCCCCTGCTCACACATTGCTCACGAGGCCATCTAACAGTGACTAAGAGTATGGGCAGGCTCCTAGCTGCTCAAAGCCACTGTTTCCTACTCTCTCAGTGGGTGTCACGATAGCCCTGTCTTCACAGGACATCTGAAGAATGAAATAAGATCTGAACGGCAGCACCAGACCCAGAGCAAGAGCTCCACAAGCACTAGCTGTTCTGTTACTGTGTTCACTTGTGCCTTCCCTTCCTCCCTTTCCCTGCTCATGACACTCCCACCTGCTCTTACCACGCACGCGCTTCCATCCACACACACTGGCTCACTCATGTGCACACTTGCCAGGTGCCCTACACTCAAATGCCAGTTACACAAACCCCACCTGCACACCTTGCCTCAGTTTTCTTGACCTCTGGCTTCCTCACGTCCCTCCCCAATGCTTGCTTTCCAGCTCCTGGGTCCCCTCCCCGCCACTCACTCCCACATTCATTCCACTCCACCTTGCACACGCAGTGTACTTGCTTCCACACCTCCCTGAGCACTTCAACACACATGCCAATGCACGCACACTTGCTCACACGCTTACTTTGTGTGCTTTTCCACTTGACTCCTACTTGGATCACAAAACTTGTCCACATATTCCCAAACCATGCCAGCACGCTCCTCAGTGCCTCAGCTGGTCCCCTCCCTCATGCCCAGAGCTCTCCCCTGGGCCTCAGCAGATACCCGGATCCTGGCCATAGGGACTGTCTCCTCCCTGCTGCTTCCCCTCCTCCCTCTCAGCTCCTGGCCCCTCCCAGCTCTCAGAATAACCCCTGCCACCACTGCTGCTGCCACTACTGAGCCTTCAGGGCCCGCCAGAGCCTTCGTCCCAGCACTTGTGCCAGCTGTCCCAGCTCACTCAGGGCAAGTGAGGACAGGAGGACAGGCTTTTCTGAGGTCTGACATGTGTAGCTGCTCCATACCCCACTCCTCAACTTCCAGAGCCCACCTGGAGGACAGTCTGCTCTTGGGTGGGCTGCTGCTGTGTGCCACCCCCCTAACCCCCCGGGGAAAGCAGAGAGGGCCACATCCTCTCCACATGCGCAGGAAAGCTGAGGTCTGGGAGGATGAGGTTTATTGGACAAATCCAGACCAGGACCAACCCAAATGCCCCTCCTGGGGAGTTCAAGAGGACCTGCCCCTACACCACACAGTTATCAAAACTCCACCTTGCCTGTGCTGAGCAAAGCCTGGTTGACATTTGATGCTACAGTTCAGGGAAAAAGAATAGCACAGGGGTGACGTCTGGGGACACCTCTGGAAAGGGGGTGGGCTGGTGCCCAGAGGAGGCCTCCAGGGCATGGAAAGGGGGAGTGTCTGCAGAAGCCAGAGGGGATATCAGGACAGCCGGGAGCACCTCCAGGGCAGGCTCAGGCCTGGCCCAGGCAGGGACAGTGTCCTGAAATGGGTAAGACTGAGCTAGAGAGGCATAGCTGAGGGGACAGTGTAGCAGAAAGGGCCCCATGAGAGGACCCAAGGCCCCTTCAGTTGCTTGCACAGGCCATGCCTGTGGCAGAGTCCTGCTGGTTTTGGTGAAGCAGCTGGGAGCAGCTGCTGCTGGATACCCAGGAACATGAGGCCCAGGCACAAAGCACCTTGCGTCTTCCTTGGCCATGGGGCTGTACCATCATCACCAGGGACTGAGAATTAGTGCCAATGTAAGTCCTTCTTATAGGCCAAGCCAGTCCATACACTCTATCTCCCTTAACCCTATGTTCTTATGCCCCTAAGTCCTTTTGACCACTTTCTAAGTGCAGGATGCTATAGAGAACCTGACCAAGAATCTGGCTCCTTGGAGCAAGAACTTAGCCCATCCTGTTCACTGCTGAGACTCCAGGGCCTAGAGGAAGGTCCAGCATTTAGGAGACCCTCACCAAATTCATGGTAAAGAGGCATGACCTCATTTCATTATCACAATCACCTGAGAGGCAGATATTCTCATTTTCTGAATGAGGGAAGTAAGGCTCAGAGAAGGGAAATGAGTAACCTCCCTTCCTGAGACTCAAACCAGGGCCTGGGTCTGCTCCTTTATAGTACCTAAGGGCAGGGAAAATGAGCTTATGGACAAACCACTTCTGTTCTCCAAGCAACAGTTTCCCCATTTGTGAAATGGGAATGACTGCACTTAAATGGGAAATGATCAAGATCCCTATGTGAGGTGCTCAGCACAGAGTAAATGTCAGACAAATGTACATGCCCTTCATCCTTCTCCCCTGCCCTGAGTTTTCTCTAAACTACATTTTAGCAGGAGCATCCCTGGGATCCAGAATGTTTATAAGTCACTCCTCTTGGGGCTATTGGATGGAGATGTGCTCACTTGTTAAGGCTGTTGTAACAAAGGACTTCAAACTGTGGCTTGAAACAACAAGAATTTATTGCCCCATGGCTGTTGAGGCTGGAAGTCTGAAATCAAGTTGTTGGCAGGGCCATGTTCCCTCTGCATATCTTAAAGGAGGACCCATTCTTGCCTCTTCCAGCTTCTGCTGGCTGTTGGCAATGTTTGGTGTCCTTTGCATCACTCCAGTATCTGCCTCCTTAATTAACACAATGTTCTTCCCTGTCTGTCTTCACACAGCCTTCTCCTGTGTCTGTCTCTGTGTCTCCTCTTCCTATATAGTGATGCCAACCATATTGGATTCGGGTCCCACCCTATTTTAGTGTGTCCTCATCTTAACTTAGCTAATTAAATCTGCAAAGTTTTCACTTCCAAATAATTGTCACCTTGTGAGGATCTGGGAAGGGAATAAATTTTGAGGAGATCCTATTAAACCCAGAGATATAACAGAAATGGTATAGGATTTGGAGACAGGCAAGTCCAGGTTTGAATTCTGCCTCCATCATTAAGCTGCTTGACTTTTGACTGCTCTGAGTCTTGTGTCTCACGGACTTCCAGGGTAGTTGCTAGGAAAAGATGAGAAGAGGACTAGACGTCAGGCCTGGGAGAATAAGAGGTGGCGTGTCCCCACAACCTCACTATCCTGCCCTCTCCTCCTCTGTCTGCTCCTAGGACCTCTCCTCTGATGGTCCTGACCCCAGGCCTCTTGTCTCCTGGATCCAGTGATGCTATCAGGAAATTGGGCCACAATGTTCTTGGCTAAGTCACTTCTCCCTGGGGCTCAGTCAAATGGGTGGGGGGCCTGTAGCAGATTATCTCAAAGTTTCCATTTGAGGCTGATGCTCACACAGCCCTGAGACTGCTTGCAAAATACTAAAGTTGCTTGTAATTATCCAGAGCCAGCCACAGCTACAAGGAGGAGACACTGGAAAGGCATTGGGTTTTTAGGAGAAGGTGGCCTCTTCCTCTGCACCCCTCTCCCTAGGTCCTCAAGCTAGTGAACTTCTCTCTGGGAGGATCCCTCAGCTGCCCACCCACAGTGTCCACGTTGGCCACTCTCCACATCCCAGCCATTGCATAGCACTGGATGGTAGGTGGCTATGGAAGGAGGCAGCAAATACTATCCCCATCAAGGATCCACTATGTGGCCAGAGCTGGTCCCTTGCCTCAGTTTCCCTATCTGCAAAATGAAGATCAAAATATCTACCTCCCAGAGTGAGTACTAGAATGTAAAGAGAGAATGTGGTTGAGAAGGAGCTATGCAAGCTCTTTGGAACTGTATTCCTCTCTCTGGCTAACAACTTCGCTTTACCATATGTCTCTGAGGCACATGGCAAGCATCACCTCCTCCTTGGCTGACCTGGGTCTCAGGACTCAACAGCAAGAGTAATCCTGGTAGACAGGCCATGAACTCTGGGCAATGAGGTAATTAGAGCAAGCAGCCCAACAAAGGTGGCTCACTAGAGCCAGAAAAGGCTATCTCTGTTCTAGGCATGTGCTGTGAGTCCTTGGTTAATCCTGAAAGCCACCCTCAGAGCTAGTAGAAACAATTCCCATTTTGCAGATAGGGAATGGAGGGCATCTGCAAAGGAAACTTCACAATGCTGTTCTGAGAATGGTAATGATAATAACATCTAAGCCTACCCTCCAATTCCTGTGTTGAAATCCTCAGCCCCATGGTGTTGGGTAGCATATGAGATGGAGCCTGTAGGAGCAATTAAGTCATGGGATGAAACCCTCACTAGGCACAGAGTTTGCCAATGCCTCCATCCTGGACTTCCTAATCTCCAAAACTGTTTACAAGCTACCTAGTGTAAGGTTACCAAACAATACCACTAATATCACACACAAGTAAAATTTTGCCAAAGATCATTCAAAAGTGACTGCAGCAGTACATTAACAGGGAACCGCTGGAAAATCAAGCCAATTCAGAAGAGAGTGTGGAACTAGGGACATCATTGCTGATGTCGTATGGATATCAGCTGAAAGCAGAGAATACCAGAAAGGTATCTATGGGTTTTTTTTTTTTTTTGATTATGCAAAGGCATTTGACTGTGTGGATCATAATAGATTATGGACAACATTGTGAAGAATAGGAATATCAGAGCACTTAATTGTACTCATGCGGAATCTGTACATGGACCAGGAGGCAGTTATTCAAACAGAAGGAAAGACTGCTTGTTTTAAAGTAAAGTGTGTGGCAGGGCTGTATCCTTTCACTGTATCTCTTCAATCTCTATGCTGAGCAAATAATCCAAGAAGCTGGACTTTTTGAAGAATACAGCATCATGATTGGAGGAAGACTCATTAACAACCTGTGTTATGCAGATGGCACAACTCTGCTTGCTGGAAGTGAAGAGGATTTGAAACATTTACTGATGAAGATCAAAGAACACAGCCTTCAGTATGGATTGTGCCTCAGCATCAACAAACCCAAAATCCTTACAACTGACTCAGTACTCAACTTCATGATAAATGGAGAAAAGATTGAGGTTGTCCAAGATTTTACTATACTTGGTTCTACAATCAACACCCCTGGAAGCAGCAGTCAAGAAATCAAAAGACACATTGCATTGGGAAAAGCTGTTGCAAAAGACCTCTTTAAAGTGTTGAAAAGTAAAGATGTCACAATGAAGATGAAGGAGTGCCTGACTCATGCCATAGTATTTTCAGTCACATCATATGGTTGTGAAAACTGGACTTTGAGTAAGGGAGAAAGGACAAGAATTGATGCTTTTGAATTATGGTGCTGGAAACAAATATTGAATATACTATGGATTACTAAAAAACAACTGATTGGTCCTAGAATAAGTGCAACCAGAGTGCTCCTTGGAAGCAAAGATGGCTAGACTGCATCTTATGAATTTTGGACATGTCAGGTGGGAATCCTGTTTGGGAGAGTGGTGAGTCAACGAAAAGAAAGAATACCCTCAACTAGATGGGTTGACCCAGTGACTGCAACAATGGGCTTAAACATAGAAAAGATCATGTGCCAGGCACAGTGTCAGGGAGTGTTTCATTCTGTTGTGCATAGGGTCACCATGAGTTGGAACCAACTCCACGGCACCTAACACCACCACCACTAAGTGCAGCCTCTATGCTGAGTGACCCCATGGTTCTCACTTGATCCCTTGACCTTGTGAACTTGGCATTATTTTAGAAGGGGCAGCAGAGAGGCTCAGAGGTGGAGAATGACTATCTCCAGGTCCCAAAGCCAAGTTCTAAGCCAGGGTTTTCCAACTCTGAAGCCAATGCCTTCACTGCAAGTGCTTTCTCTCACCTAGTGGCTGCCTGCACATATGGCTGATGTCAAGTAATGATGACACACCCTGCCCAGGCCAAGTGTGGCTGAGAGGGGAGCTGGGATGGGACATGCCATCTTCTCCCCTGTTGGTGAACTATGCTTAGCCCACACCCTTAACTTCTACTTTGCAGTCACTGCAATTTAATACTTGAGGTAGATGGAATGAGGCCAAGTCATAAGCACGGTCCATGCCAATGCTGTCATCTTACCCTTTCCAGGCTCTCACCACCCAAGTACAGAACAATGCCCCCTCAGTGGAACTAACCCTGCCTCGTTCCTGAGATATGGGCCCAATCCCACCTGCATTGTGGTCATTTCCCTACTCTTCCTCTAGTGCTAAGCATGGCCTAAGCCAAGACCACCACAAGGACCACAGCCTCAGCTGCAGGGCCCAGGCCCACACCTCCAAGTTCTCTCTGTGCAGCTAGCATTCAAAGGCCCTTCAACCAGCAAAGGGACCTAATGTCAAACACATTTTCCCCAAGCCTGAATGCTTTCTGCATGCTTGTCCTCAGTACTCATTTTATCTCCTGGCTTCTGTCCCTTAATGTGGAGAGAATACAGGACTTGAGTCCAATAGGCCTGGGCTGGAATCCTGGCTCTAACTCAGTACCCTTGGGTATGTCATCTCCCTGTCCCATCTTCCTTAGCAGAAAGGCAGCATTGGCAATATTTACTGCATATGGCTGTTGTGAAGGTGGCAGTAATAATGAAGATAATAATGGTAGTAATACAATACACCCTCCATGCCCGGCGATCCTATGGATTTCACTGGATCCCTAGGCAACCTGGAGAGCTTGGTATGATTTTATTGTCATTCCTATTTCCCAGACAAGGATGTGGTGACAGAAATTCCTGCTGCATGCTTAACAAGGACCATTTTCTTCTATGATTTTTGGTTTTTCCACAGTTTAAGTTCATAAATTAAATCTGCTATATTCAAGCCAAGCCAGGGTACACAGCAGCTGTTCCCACCTGGGATATCTATAGGTGTCCGGCTCACTTGTGAGTCCAGCTTGGCAAACTGATCACCAGGCTGGTTTCTTGTTTTGAGACATGTCATCCTCAGACCTCTCCCCATTGAGTTAGTGAAGAGACTGTGCTGGAATCAGGAGATATAGGATCCTGGGCCAAATGCCCGATGTTTTGCTTCATTCATCCAAGGCTCAGTTACTCAACTATGTTCATGTCACAGAGTAGGGCAGTCATGAAGGAGTTGCACCGGTAGGTGCTCCAAAACTGCTGGCTTTAAAACATCTTCCAATCTAGTAAAATGAATAAGATATAATTCAAGATCAATTCAAAATACTGACCAGCTGTGTTAGTCAGCTTTTCATTGCTGTCACAAAACATCTGAGATAATCAACTTATAAGGAGGAAAAGTTCATTTTGGATCATGGTTTCAGAGGTTTCCATCTATGGTCACTTGGCTCCACAGCCTTTGGGTCTGTGGTGAGATAGCCCAACATGGCAGGGAGTACATGTCAGAGGAGTCTGCTCACCTCATGGTGGCTGGGACGTAAAAAAGAGGAAGGGGAGGGGCTGGGGTCCTGATAGCACTTTAAGGGCACTCCCCAAATGATCTCACTTCCTTCCAATAACCCCACCTCTTAAAGGTTCCACCACCTCCCAATAGCACTATAAGCCAGGGACCAAGCCTTTAACACATGAGCCTTTGACGCACATCCAAGATCCAAAATATCACCAGCTAAGTATAGAAGACAGCCATAAGCACATGAACAAACCAAAGGTCCATAGAGGAGGGGTGGGTGTTCATGGGCTCTACTGGTGATGTTGAATGGGCCCTTTGTTGCCATGTTGCAGTAGCTACAACAATGCTACCTTTTTGCCTGCTGGGAGGCATAGAGCTAAATCTTGTATTCAACTGCAGTAACTATACTCAGTTTAGGTTTATGGCTCATTCTCTCTTCCCATTTTATTATAACACTCTTACTCCTTTTCCTCACTGAATGGTCCTATTGTTGTTGTATGTGTCATTTTTTAAAAATTAGAGTCTACCCCAAATCCTTTTTAGGAAGTAAATGTGGCAAGAATGATGAATGAGGGAGAAAAGCCCAGATGCAGGAAGTAAGTCACATGTGGCACAAAGACAGCACCAAGGCATCTCCCTCACATGTCTGCCAAACTTCAAGTCCTTTGGAACTCAGCTTAGCTGTTACCTCCTCTAGGAAGCTTCTCTGGACTCCTTTGGACATTGCACTAGTTAGGGTTCTCCAGGGGAATAGAAGTAATAGGAGAGAGGAGATAGATAGATAGATAGATAGATAGATAGATAGATAGATAAATGAGTGATCGGTTCATGCAATTATGATAACTGAGCTATCCCATAGTCTGCCCTCGATAAGCTAGAAACCCAGGAGAGATGGTGACATAGTATAGTCCAAGTCCAGTCACATAAGATCCAGGGGAGCCCATGGGGTAAATCTCAGTCCCAAGGTAGGAGAAGACCAAGTCTCAAATCCTCCTTCCCTCTCTCCACTTTTTGTTCAATTTAGGCCTTCAAGGATGGTGCCCATCCACACTGGGAAGTGCAACCTCCTTTCCTAAGTCCACTGATTCAAATGCTGATCTTATCTGGAAACACCTTTCCAGACACACCCAGAAATTATGCTTTTTTTTTCTTAAACCATAGAGGGTTGAACCCACTGCCTTGTGTGTGCTAGGTAAGCTCTCTACCATTGAGCTGCACCTGGGACCCCCACCTTTTTTGTGTGCTTGTGTGTGAGACAAGGTCATACTAAATTGCACAGGCTACCTCTGGCCTCAAACCTGTGCCACAGTGCTCAGCAGAAATAATGCTTAATCTGGGAACTCATTGGCTCACTCAAGTTGACATAAAATTAACCATCACAGTGCATAAGCCATTCCTCCTCCTCTGTTCCCTGTGTCTGTTTTTGGCTTTCCATGTCCTCTGCTGTAGTTGCCTGTTCCTTTTAGGGCTGGGCTTACCTCAGTTGGTAGAGTGCTACTCTGTGTGCTCTGAGGCCCTGGGTTCAATCCCCAGAACCACAAAAAAAAAAAAAAAAAGGAGAAAGACCTGGCAGCCCAAAACAATCACAAAACAATCAGCTACTGAAAACCTTATGAGTAGCAGAGAAGCACTGACATAGTGCCAGGCACGGCACAGTGTAGGGGAGTATTTCAGTCTGTTGTACATAGGGTCATGATGAGTCAGACCTGCCTTGACGGCACATAACAGCAACAGCAGCAACAACAACAACAACAACAACAACACCTGTCTACTAGTCTGTGGGTTCCTCTAGCACAGTCTTTGTCTTACTCATTTCTCTCTCAAGCCCAGCAGAGGACCTGAATGGAAGCCAGGGAGGAAGCAGATTGAAGGAGGGAGGCCTGAATCTCCCAATGGACCTCAGACTATGGCTTGGAGAAGAGACTGTCAGAAGGAGGAGAGGTGTGGCTTTGGCAACCGGTGTGGAGTGCTGCAGAGGACCAAGGCTTGAGTCAGATAGACTCAAGCTGAATACCACGTCACCACTTTCTGGCGGAGTAGCTTCAGACATGTTACTGTACTTCTCTAAGTTTCAGTGTCCTTATCCAAAAAAAAGGAAAAAGGAATGTGCCTGTTCCTGCTCTTCAGAAATCACATGACCCACAGGTGCTTTCCTTCATCTAGGTCCTCACTCAGACCTTCATTCAGGTCCCAGGCTTATAAGACATGCCCTCCCCCTCAGGCATCATGGTTTCCCTCTTCTCCTGTGATTCACATACTCACTAGCTGTGCAATCTTGGGCAAGTTATTTAACCTTTATGTTAAGTAACTAACATTCTATTTTCTGCCAGTAAAATGATATTAAAACAGCACCTATTTCCCAATAGCTGTGAGAAGTAATAGAGCTGCAGTACGTTACATATGTAAAATGCCTGGAGCAGGGCCTATCACAGTGTAAGTCCTCTGCTTCAAGGCCTGGGCCCTGACTGCCCAGCGATGCAGTGGCAAGGGCTCTAGCTATGTGCATGACAGAGGCTGCAGCCTGTCACTGGCCTCAAGCTAATAGGCTTCTCTCTCACCCTTTCTGAGTATAGTCTAATGGGACAACTGAGCACTGGACTTGGAGCCTCAAAGAATTGCTTTCTAATCCTAAAGCCTCACCTGTCATCAGTGGGATTTTTGAGCAAATGGCTATGCTTGACAGAACTGCCATTTTCATGTCCAGAATAGAGACGAATTCCTCCTTTCTCACAAGGTTAGTGGGAGTAATAAGTAAGAGAGTGTGCGTGAGCATGCTTTACCTGGTGTCTGTAGGATACAAGTCTTTGGGTTATGTTTGTTATGGCTGACTCTTTACAAGTCTTTTATTTTTTGATGCCTGTATTTTACAACTCTTCCCCATTCATCTTTTGAGTGCCTTCCAACCTGGGGGACTCATTTTCTAGCATTATATCTGACAGTGTTTCTCTGTTATACCCCACAGTTCTGACCTGGAAGAAGCCCAACCAGAGTGCTCCTTGGGTGCAAGGATGGCTAAACTGCATCCTACATATTTTGGACATGTTGTCAGGAGGGACCAATCCTTAGAGAAAGACATCATATTTGGGAGAGTGGGGGGGGGGGTCAACAACAACAACAACAACAAAACAGAAGAAGGAAGACGCTCATCTAGATGGATGGACCCAGTAGCTGCAACAATGGGATTAAACATAAAAAATATCGCATGCATGGCACAGTGTTGGGGAGTGTTCCATTCTGTTATACACAGGGTCTCTATGAATCAGACCTCATCACTCAACAGCACCTAACAACAACATATTTTACAAATAAATTTAAGAATAACACTACTCGCTTAAATCAATTGGAACTTTAACATGGAAAAAAGCACATTAACTGAGCCCAGTTTTTAAACAGGTCTAGGTTTTAAACAGGCCTAATTTAAAAACTGACTGGAGCTCTGCAGCCTTAGGCAGATTCCTTTGTCTCATTAAACCTCCATTTTCTTAGCTTTAAGGTGACATTGAACACACGTACTTCATGAGGTTGTTGTTAGGATGATAATGATGATAATAGTAAAAATAAAAGGGAACGGTCCAAGGCCTGGCTTCACAACCAGCCACTGTGGTGGAACAGCTCTGGAGTGACAGCTCCCATCCCTGAGCAGAGGGAAGTATTTCCATCTAGCACATTGCCACTGCTCACATACCTCCAACACTGCCATGGCCCATCCTTATACTCTTACTCAAGGGAGGAGTCACAGGGAGGGAGGAGGCAGGACTGGGGCTGCCGGTCTCACCTTGGGCTCCTGTGGAGCTCTCTGTACAATGTCTTTGCAGACAGGCTGCCTGAGTCAGGGCCTGGAATTCAGCAGGAAGAGAGCTGACACTGAGGTGTCTCAGAACAAGGAATCAGCCTGAATGATCAGTTTACTAAGCTGGACTCACAGAGCAAGCCGGACACCTGCAGATATCCCACGTGGGAACAGCTGCTATGTATCCTGGCTCGGCTGGAATATAGCTGATTTAATTTATGAATTTAGACTCTGGAAAAATCAAAAGCCATAGAAAGAGCAAGCCTTTGTCAAGTGCCTACTGTACACCAGGAACTTCTGCAACTGCATTTTCATCTGTGACAAGGGAATGACAATAAAATTATACAAAGCTCTCCAGGTTACTTAGGGAGCATGTGAGAGCCATGGGCCTGCTGGGCTTGGGGGTTGCACTGTATCAGCTACTGGGGTGGCAGGGCAGGATGTCCATTGAGTCAGAGATCACAAGAGAAGGCAGAAGCTTCAGAGGAAGTTGACATATTTGGTTTTGAGCAGCTGAATTTGCGATGCTGGTGGGAGAGCCAGGGAGGATATCCATTCAGCCAGCGATTGCCATACAGCCTAGGGCTCTGGGAAGAGATCTAGACAGGAGGTATGGATTTGGGTGTCCTTGGTTTGGAGATGGTGAAATCATAGGGGCAGCTAAGACCCTGAGGGTGATGTTGAAGCAAGATGACAAAAGAAGAGAAAGCCAAGGGGGGATGTTGAACAACAAGGATTCTGGGAGGAACAGCCAGTGTGCTAGGAAGGGAAGAACTTGTGAAAGCCAAGAGAGAGTGGTTAAAGAAGAAGGAACTAGCAGGGCATGGTGGCACACTACTATAATCTCAGCAACTCGGGAGGTGGAGGCAGAGGATCGTGTGTTTAAGGCCAGAGGCAGCCTGTGTAAGTTAGAGAGAACCTGACTCAAAATAAAAGGTAAAAACTGGGCTGGGGTTACAGCTCAGTGGTACAGCATTTGCAAAGTATGTGCTAGGGCTTGGGTTCAGCCCCCAGTACTACACAAAAGAAGACGAGAAGAAGGAGGAGGAGGAGAGGGAAAGAAGAAGGAGGAGAAGGCGGCGGAGGGACTAGTTCAAGTGTAAATGGAGAGGTCGGAAAGCAAGGCTTAAAAGCATGTGTAACAGCAGATGTTTCCTCAGACCAGAGCAGGCCAGCAGGTGAAGCAGCAGCTGTCCCTAATATGTCCCACCAGCCTCAGCGAGGATGAGGCCAACCCACAGAGCTCATTGACAACTCTTATAAGTCAGGGGCCCTCAAATTGGAGGCTGCAGGCCCTCAGGAGGCAATGTGAAAGTGGGAGAATGAACTATCTTTCATGAGACCCTGGCAAGTCTTGTAAGCAGCTCTGGGCCTTAGTATCTTCATCTATGAAAAGGGGATACTATTCAAACTTTTTATCAGGGTTGTGTAAGTCTTGGTCAGCAAGTCATCCAGCACCAGGTGGGCACTCAGCAAAGATTAGTGCTCTCCATTCTTCATCACATGGAACTGTCTGTCCTGAAAGATAGACCTGAATTTTCAAGAAGTTAAAACTAGGTCAGTTATCCTCTTTCTGGAAACACAACAAAGGTTGTCATACACTTTGGGCTCACAACAGAAGCCATGTTTGTCTTGTTTTCGAAGACAGTTGGTCGTGGTGATGGGGTACCTCAGGTGGGACCCCCAAGCTTCTCTCCAGCCTCACCATCCCATGGATCTTCTTGGAGAGAAGTGGTCATTAGCACATGAGCTCCCCGTCCAGGAATCAGTGGGGAGGCTGTCTGCAGATGGAAGGGGACTGGGAAGCCAGCCATGCAGAACACACAGAGGAGCCCAGCAAGGGCTCAGTGCAGAAGAGCAAGCCTAAGTTGTTCTAGGGGCTGGGGTTTGGCTCAGTTGGTAGAGTGCTGCTTTGCACTCCCTGAGGCCCTGGGTTAGATCCCCAGCACCACAAAAAAAAAAAAAAAAAAAAAAAAAAAAAAGGAGAGGGATATGGCAACCCACTCCCAAAACAATCTTGAAACAGTCAGCCATTGAAAACCTTATGAATAGCAAAGAGGCATTGACAAAGTGCCCGACATGGCACAGTGTTGGGGGGTGCTTCATTCTGTTGTATATATAAGGTCACTATGAGTCAGACCTGACTTGATGGCATCTAACAACAATAAGTTGTTTTGATAAAATGACTTGTGAGGCTTCAGTCACTATGATCATTGACTCAAAGTGCTTAGCAAGGCACATTCCCCTCTCACACCATCTCAGCAGGCATGCCAACATCCTTGGAAGGAGGTAGAGTTGAAGGTGCACGTGAAGGAACAGAGTTTTGGGCAATGTGACATCTGAGGTTTTCTCTACTGGGTCCTAGTAGAGCAGGAATAGGCACAGAGAGGGACGGAGATCTGGCCTCACAACCAGCCTCATGGTGAGGCAGCTTTAGACTGGATGTTGGGCAAATAGAGGCATTTCCATGTAGCAGCCCACCACCTGCAAACACACCTCACAATGCTGCCATCCGCTATACTCTGCCTGTTACGTAGGCAAGAAGCCACGGCAAGGGAGGGGACGGGATTGGGCTACATGCTCAAACCTGAGCCTCACTGATATCCTGGTAGTCAGAAGGGCTGAAGCTACCAATCTGCCAGCTATTTGAATGCACAGACCCTGGAGTGAGTCTCAGAGACAAGTTTGAAGGAAGGTAAGAAAATGCACAAACAGGCTTTGTTGAGGAATACATTAGAGCATACACCATGACCACAGAGGGTCCCTGGCACATCTTTGTCAGATGAGGAAACTGAGACTAGAAAGAGCTAATGACCTGCCACACATACAGTGGGACTCACACCTCCTGACAGCCATCGCCCCTAAACCTCAGGTCCTTCCTGGGTCAGTTGTGTGTCAGCCACAATGCCATGCCCAGTTCAGACTGTTCACAGAGGTATAGTCTAGGACCTCTGACTCCACAGTCACTATTGTGAGTGGTCATGAGTACTGGAAACCTAGCTGGTCC